>JARHVA010000116.1:1267500-1575000 GCA_037957365.1 Torreya grandis | reverse complement strand
TCATGACCCCGATTATCTAATGTATCCCCAATCGATACTATAAGTAGGATTTATCTTCTCCAAACTAGGATTGATTTGTAGATCTATTGTATTTCCCATTACATAAATTTTGGTGAAACCAACATGAATATAACCCTTGAAATTTTTATTTTATGCTTTAATTTATATCATTATATTATTTTTATATATTTGTGATACTATATCAAACTAGTCAATATAGTTCTAACTTTCTGTGCACAAGTTTAACACACAGTCATATCAAAATGACTATGTTCTTTCTATGTATGTATTCATAAAATAAAATTTACTAGATATAATAGGTTGACATAGTACTCTTCTTCAGTCCCAAATAAGAAAATTAGGTTAAACAAGTCAACTTAGTATCTCACTCAGCATCTAGATCAACAAACTAGGTTGAACAAGTTGATTTAGTCATGTTGACTATTTTGACCACAAGTCAAAATAAGTCAACCCCATATAGTAAAAAAATTAATATAGGGGTATATTATCATGTTATAGGGTGTGTCATGGTTAAATTTATGTCATTTAATGTGTTATTAGCCTTGGTCATTGTCAAATCTAGTCCTAAGTCTTTTTATGTCACTTAAGGGTTATATTTGGGCCATTTATGAAGGTGGCATGATTTTAAAAGGTATAAAAGTGTTATAAACTTAATTTAAACATTAAATGTGTCATTTACTTGTCATTATTGTTAGTTCTAACTGAAAACTTGTAAGTTCCTTACTGAAATCAAGAAAAAAAGTGAAAAAGGAAGTTTTAGTAGTTCTATGGCATATAGAGGAGTGTGGCACATATAGAAAGCTCTTGAAATGAAATTTTAGATTAATTTACTTATTTACACACTTTATATACTTTTTAATCATAAAAAATTGTTTAAAACCATTATTCTCTTCCATCACTCCTCTAGACATGCAAAATTAGTCAATAGGTCTTCTGATGGTGTGGCTAGCAGGAGAGGTTTCAGGTCAAATGGTCTTGGTGTTATAAATTAAACTTGGTATAATTAACATTTAATGTAGTATTTTTAATTATTGTTTCTTATATTTTATGAACCATTCTTAATAAGTTGACTATCTCATTTTGCTTTCTAATCCCCACACCCTCTCATTTTGATTCTATTTGAGTCAGTTCATAAAAATCAATTGATTAAAATGATTATATAGGAGTTATAAATATTTATTTCATGTATCCCATTGTTTTTTTTAATGTTTTTAGGTAACTTGATGAGCCAAACATCTCAAGTTTTAGGTTGAGATCACCATTGTTAAGTTACAAGCATATTACACCAAGTATAGGGGTCTTGATTCTTAAAATGGTTTCAAATGAGTGTGATATGTTATATTTAATGTTTTTTATGTCATAAAAATCACCTTATTTACAATCTCAATTTCTTAAGGTCATGCATTGATCAAGAACATAGCCATATGTGACACATAGTTAGCTTCCTATAGGTGCTCACTCACAGTCAAGTAAATGGAGGTCTTGATCACATTCATAGAGATGTAAGAGGGATTTGTAAGAGGTTATACATCTTATTATAACATGAGTAAAAAACCTAAGCTCTTAAAATGGCATATAACCAACTATGATAGTTAGTTTGTCATATATACATAGTCCTATAGCATTAATGGACACCTACAAGTGACCTACAAGAAGTTGAGCACTTTTAGATAATATATTAGAGTTAGTTTGAGGTCCTTCATAGTAAAAAATATTAATTTTAATAATATGAGAAGGTATAAGAATTAATTATAGGCCTATATTCTATTCACATTGCCCATGTCTCATTCTCACTGCCCTATGGCATGCATGAACACCTATAGGTGGCTCCCATAGAGATTTGAAAGTGTTGCATAGAGATGTTTAAACATGTTTTAGACATTCCTTAAGGTTATATAAGGTTGAAGATTTCATAACAGTAAATAGTGGATCTTTTGAGTAGCAGGTAAACTTGAGGTTCATATACATCTATGGAGAATGAGTTTTAGGGACAAGTTTACTTAAAAACTTTGAAACAAATCCCTAGCTACTTTTGATGCTACTATATGATGATGTGACATAGAGTCTAGATGAATTTGAATACATCCATCTTATAGACTTCATATAGGGGTAAAACATTGAAAAAGAGAGTAGGTGTTTGACTAAAGGATCATGATGTTAAGTGACCTCCATTGTAGACAATTATTCACTACAGGTTTTCAATGTTCACTGCAGTATTTAGAACTTCAAATGGTCTCATAGTCTATGTTGGTATGACAAGAGTGTATACCCATGTAAAATGACCTTTTTGAGGTGATAAAGACTAGTGGCTCAAAGAAAACATTAAGAAGAGTTGGAGTATAAGGTTTTTGACTTGTATGACATCCTATAGGTGTCATTTTGATCCAAGAAAATCCACTTATAGTTAGACTATAGTGTGAAAGTGCATTAGTATAAGGCAACTTGTTCTTGTGTCATGGTCATTGAGCATTAATTGGACTCAAATGGGTCTTAGGGAAATGTACAAGGCCTATAAAATACAAGTGCTCAACTATAGGCATCCCTTTCTCTGAGTAGAAACATAGTCATAGTTGAATATCAACCAAGCATGTCCAAATGAAGGGTATACATTGAGAGTTTTTTAAAGGAATAATGAATGTTTAAATGTCTAATATATTATTAATACTTATTTCCATCACATGAGACTCTCAATACATGGAAAATAGAGCATGAATGGGTTATAATGCACAACTTATTGTTAACACACTAAACCTGCACACATTTAATGCCTCATGAGACTATCTTTGATTTTAATGTGTTTAAAGGCTATAGGAGTTTTAAAAAACCCTAAATTTTTTTTTAAAAATATCCCCATCACTTTGATAATCCTTTCATACATTCATATTATTTGAGGCAATACGGGAAGTGCCCTATGTTCTATCTCAAATAGAGGGCACTCCCAAGAGAGAAAACCCTACAGGTTTTACAAACTAAATGGAAAGAGGTGTATTTGGAGATGTTGTATCATTTAATAAGGGTGTATAAAGTTTATATATACATGAAAAATCATTATTAAGGTATTAAAGGTCTCTGAGACCAAACAGGGTGGCCTAAACCTATATAGATGCAGATAAACCTATTAGGTCATAACTAGGCCTAATGGCTAAAAGGAGTTCAATATCATTTATAACACTAAGTGAAAATTATAATTCATTATAACATGTTCATATGGAGTTATAATATGTGTTATATCCTTTCGTTTGTATAAGAGGAAAAAAATAAGTCATTTCTTGGCTAAAAATCATAACAACCTACACAGAATGAAGGAAATGACTTGAGAGGCCAAATTTTAAAGCTCATACCTATATGAATGTATATCATGGAGACATGAAGAGATAGTATATGTTGGATGGGGCTATAAAAAATCTTTTATAGGAATTTTTTAAGGATTTCAATGTCACAACTTCATGAGCAATCCCTAAGGGTGGAAATCACTCAAAACCCTCCAAAACCCTTGTTCTTGACCCGATGGAGAAGAAGTTGATAGAAAGGCATATAGGATGGATAGAGTGACTTTGGAGATTATTGGAACTTTTAAATGACTCCACTAGGTCCCTTTCCATCAATTTGGCTTCTACCCTACTTGTATAAATAAGGTGTAAAATAAGTTTTATTAATAGTTTTATGTGTTGTGCAGGTATAAAAAGGTTTAAAATAATGAGGATAATTTTGAGAAATATATTGGGACCTATCCTAACTCATTATATCTACTTATTATCTCAATAAATCACACAAGTACCTTTGAAAGTAGCTTCACTTTTGTCAGTCCAAATTAGCATGGTGAACAAAGAATGATCACCAAATGAGAAGGTGAAAACTCAAAGCGGGAGGCCTCTTAAGGTGTATCTAATGAATATAAAGACATGAGGACCCTTTATAAGTTTCATATATTCCCTTATATGGAATGGTTTGAGAAACTAAACCACACCTTGGTGCCAATTGTGAAGGGTGAGTGAAAGAAGGTTGATTATAACTACACGTAGTGAGAATAGTTGTCCAAAAGAATATTGATGACTAGGGAAACATTAAATTCATGTTGGAGTCTATTTATAACCCATCACTCATAGTAAAATGATCTCATTTATCCCTAGCATATTATGGAGTGTTCAAATAAGGCCAAATGATGAAGGTAGTTTCTAAGCAAGTAATTAAAGAGTCATATGCCAGACTTGAAGGAGTTTCATGCTTTGAGGGAAATTTGTCCAAGTATACCTTAAATTATTTATTTCATATTCCTTTATCCTATATATTTAACTCCTCTCTGCTTGAAAAGTGTTTTTATGAATCTTGGACTTCATTCTCTTCTCTCCTCTCTCAAATTCTATAAGTACTAGCCATTTTGGCTCTTATCTGATAATTCCACTCCATGTATGGTGAAGCCTTGCTAGTTTGGTATTGTATTTTTCCTTTAAACAATAAATTCAATCTAGTTTTTATTTCATTAACAATTTTTATAAGTGTGTGAAGTGATTAATGGTGAGGAATAGTGATAAGGTTTATCCTTGCTTCTCCTTATCCTTTCATGTTTATGCAAGAGTTATCATCTTGATAGGTCATATATAGTGTTGCTAGTGTGTTAGGCTCATTTAAATTGTGTAAGTGTTCGTAGATTCTACAATCTTATCTCTGGTCTACTTACCTTGAGTTTTCTCATGCATATCACCTCTATATTGAAACACTAATGTTAGAACATTTTAGGACTGGGAAGCTAGTTTGTAGGTATTATTTCTTAATGAAATAAGTATGATATCATTATTTAAATCCTTATGGTGTATAATTTCCTTAGATTTTTTTCCTTTCATGCATATTTCTACCCCTTTCCCACAAGCAATTAATTATCATAGGTGATAAGCACTGCAAGATACTTTTAGGGAGCTAACCCTTAAACCTAAAGGTCTACTTATACTATAGGTAAACCCACATACCTATAATTATTCCCATGTTTCCAAAATATTAGATTAAGCTTGAAAAACCTCATCTAGGGTGAAATATTTGGTGATAATAGTTTTGGCACACCCAGTGGGACCCATTGTCTTAAAGATAACTTATCAAGGTGAATGTTGGTCTTGACAACATCAACTGAATATTGGTGTGCTACTCACAATTTGGCAACTCCATTTAAGGTAAAATATGGTTTTATACCATTATTTTGTCATATAGTTGATCTCATACTTCATGTTATTTATTAGGTAATCTTATAGTAGAGTGTTCAATTCTATCAATCCACCTATTCAGCTTGGACTTCCTCTTGAAGTTCAACATCCTAATCATATTCTACCCTTGGAAGAGTAAGAATACTTTGCTAGAAAATAAGACCAATAAAGTGAGGAAGATATTGAAGAAATCATGGATAAGCAACATGCCTTCCCAAACTTTAACATGGAGAATCCAATCCATCTTTATGCATATGATGACATTCCCCCTAATGATACAAAGAGTGTTCCTACATTCAATGGTGAAGGCCATGTCACTCCTAGTAAACACATTATGGACATTTAAAATTTATGTAGTTTTCATAATTTCACTGAGGAAAATATTTCCATTATACTCCTTTTTATGTCCCTTAGAGGTAAATCACTTGATTGTTATAGGACATTGCTTGGTGGTTGCATCACAACATGGGATGACTTTGGAGTGTTACTAACTTCAAGGTTTGAAGATGAGAGTGACCAAAATTCACTCATACATCATCTCAATGTGATCCAAAGAGCCCCCAAGGAAATAATTCATGAATTAAATGAGAGGTTCCAAAATACTTGGCATAGGTTGGCTCCTCCCATGAGACCACCTACTAGCTTTGTCTTCCCTACATACTTGAGAGCCATTAGTATTGATATTTCCATCATGATATAATCCATGGGTGGTTTCAATCTTTTGGAAGCATATGAAATTTCCATTAGAGATGATAATGTCCTCATTCAAGTTGGAAATATAACTCCTAAAGTGTCATGCCTCTACTACCTAATTATTATGTTGTTACTCTAAACATTGCCCAAGTGCTAAGTGAAAACAACAAGCCAATATTTGCTCCTAAGAAGGTATAATATGATGTTGATTAGAGGGCAATATTTCTAGCCTCAAAATCTCAACTTAATAAAGAATTAATTAAAAGAGGTTCTTATCAAAATCCCTATTAACAACAATATTGTCAATAATATGGGAAAGGGAGAGGTAAAAAGCAACCTAATTTCAATAGGCCTATCAATATGTACAATCTTACTTCCATCACCGACATGAGAGATGGTATCAGTGCATAAAAACTTGGTGCAAGGAGACGATTGGAAACAAGGAAATTTCATGGATGCCAATGAAGATGGAGAGTATGATCTAGTTGCTCAAGGAGAAGTCACTCCTCTAATATCAGTAGAAGATGAAGTCTTATTACAATCAATTCTAGGTTGACAACCTCAAAGAGAAAGCTTCACCAACTTCCTAGTTGAGGATACCTTTGTTCTCAACCAAGTAACTTATATTGAAAACAATACAAGAGCAAATAATAAGGATTTAAGAGGTGATAATAATGTGCCTAAAAGTTCATCTAATCCTCCTACAAGGTAATAAGGCATGGATGCAAGCATTATAGTACCTAATACTCCTACCCCTCCTCTAAATTAGAATGTGGTAAGGTCAAATCAAGATGTTTCAATTCCTCAAGTTCCAATTGCCTCCAAGGACTCAAGAAAAGGTAATCACTTCTTCTCTAAACATAGTGGATTCATTGAATAATGACAAGGCATCTATTTCCCTTTGGGATGTCTTCCATATGCTTAGCTAAAAAGAGCTATTAAAAAAATAGTTGTCCACTATCCCTACTAGTATTTCATCTTCAAGAAATAGCCATGGTCATGTATCTCTTTCCAATTCCCATAAAAACATTGTTGAACCATCTACAAAATCTAAGAATCCTCCACCTTTATACCTCACTCTCATAGTGGGAGGCAAACTAGTACACGATTTCATAGTTGAGAGTGGAGCCTCTACATTAGTGATGCCCAAAGTTGAACCTAATAAATTGGGCCTAAAATATGAACCACATATCAAAAGAGTACTTTAGTTATATGGTACACCTATCAAGACAATAGGGTTGATCAAAGGGTTTAAGGTTTTCCTCCATGACTATCCTAGTTTCCATATCCTTCAAGACATTGTTTTTGTGAACTTGCCTATTCATTTTGTAATTTTCCTTTCAAGAGATTTTACAGCCAATATAGGTGGATGCCTCTCAGCTAACTAGTCCTTATAGGCCTTTAGGACAAGATATGGAACCAAGGTGACCATAATAACTCATCCACTTACAAGGTTTCACATTGAGACATATGTTGAAGAAAGATCTAATTTGAATTGTGTTATTAATGAGAAGGAAGAGTCTCTTGTAGATGATGGTCCTTATTCTAAGCTTGAAGGTATAGTTGACTTGTTTCTAGATGAGTATGGTGTAGATGCTTATGAGCATGATCCTTATACCTACTTTGAATAAATGGACCTTGTCACCTATATCATCCATGAAGAAGCATTTGAGAAAGCTAAGGTAAATGTTGAGAATTATTTATCACAAGCTGCTAAGAGTAACTACTTGATTGATGTATATGATGATGATAGATTTAAGAACCTAATTGATTACCATGGTGAGAAGAATGATGTCTTTCTACCTTCTATTGATGAATTTTTCCTTGATGATGAGATTTTTAAAGAAGAGGAAGAGGATTTATGGTAAAGGTTTAATGTCATATGTCAATAATTTGATTAGCTAGGTAACACTAACCCCCCTCATAAAAAGTGTATATTTGATGAATGTGTTAATAAGCCTAATGATCAAGTTATTAAGTGTCTCACCAAGCATGGAAAATAGTGTCATGTTGTGAATGAGAATGAACTATGGAAAAATTTCAATGCCATATGCCAAGAATTTGAAAAGTTGGGTAAGAATCCTTCTCCAAAAGGTTTCATATTTGATTTCAAGTTTGCTAATGAGACTAATAAGCAGGATGTTGAGTGTTCTTTTAAACATGAAGATGAATGTCATTCTGCTATTCAATAATTTTTAGTCCTAGAGGGGCTTAGTGAATTAAAGGTATAAGTATTTGTGTTAAGGGAATAATCAAGAGCTCAATATAAAGGAGAACCATATTAAGAGGTGTTGGAACATGGTGAAGAGAATCCTGATGTTCCCAAACATCAAGTACATTATGTCATAGAGGAGAGCAAGGTTGAGAGAGGTATCATTTATCCTTATTTATATATTAAATAAAATCAAATGGATATGATAGAGATTAAGAGGATTGTATCTCTAATCAAGGTATTTAGAATTCAAGATAAAGAAATCATGAGAACTCAAGGTAGGCCACTTGTAGGCATGAAAAGATGTAGGTAGGGTAGTCTTTTTCACCATCTACTTAGTCAAGTGTTTGATGATGAGCATGCCTCACATGATAGTTTGATTTCATGGAGTGATAAAGATGTAAGATAAACCATCTTTGACCCTATTTAAAGCATGGTAAGATGTTTTTCACCTCAAGAGTGAGGTTTTGTAAATACTAGGTTAGGTGTGTTTTTCTTTCAGTTGTGTGTGTGTTCCATAAGTGTTCTAATTAAACACATGTGTGTTTCATTTGGTGTGTCTTATTTTGTGTGTCATTTCTTTATGATTGGTGTGGTTTCAAAGGAAAATTTAATTTCAAACCTATGTATAGGTGACTCCATGGTGTAATGGATAGGATTAAGCTATTGGTCTTGGTATAGCAAGCATACCACCCTCAAGAAATCACCAAGAATGTTGACTTTTTTTCCATAAATCAAAATAAGTCAACCCCTATAGTATAAAACTTAATATAGGGGTCTATTTTCATGTTATAGCATGTGTCATGGTCAATTTGATCTCATTTAATGTGTTATTAGCCTTGGTCATAGTCAAATCTAGTCTTAAGTCATTCTATGTCACTTAAGGGTCATATTTGGGCCATTTATGAAGGTGGTATAGTTTTCAAGGTATAAAAGTGTTCCAAACTTATTTTCAATGTCTAATATGTTAGGTACTTGTTAGTATTATTATTTATAACTAAAAAATTGTAGGCTCCTAACTAAAATCAAGAAAATAAGTGAAAATAAGGAGGTTTTGGTAGTTGTACAATTTATAGAGGAATGTGGAATGTGTGGAAAGCTCCTACAGTGACCCTTAAGCTTCCTATTGATGCCTAAATTTGTATCACAAGTTCTTATAGTGTTTAAATTACACTTCTCATTTTAGAATTAATAGAATTCAATGCATGAGTTGTAGGTTGTGACAATATTATTATCTAGTGGTGAAATAAAGGCAAAGCAAGTGGACTATTTCATAATATTTATAAATTTTGGTGGTTGGGATCCACCTTGGTCTATATATTTTCAAATAATGAAATAACCTTAGGTAATATTAGTGAATTATGATCTAATCTAATCTAAACACTAATCTAATGTGGATATTTACATTGGAAATTAAGCTAGAGTGATTTGGTTAAAAAAGAAACAAAAGGAAGGGTAAGGGAGAAAAGAGATGTTGTTGATCTTCATCCCAAACATCATGAAAAAGCTCAAATTTCCTCCAAGAATCACTTAACCAATGTATAATATGAAATAACATGATCTCAAATCTTACTACACATCGGGAAAACATCTAAGGAATGAAAAGTAATGCAAATAAGAACCTAGTTCACTTTAAATATCTACCCCTACAAGCAAACAACATTATCCCAAATGCCAAAAGAGTAAATGAAACAAAATGAACTTGAGAAATTTTAGTCAACCTAGCATTAACACAAGTTAAAAACTCTGAAATTAAAATATGCACACCAAGATTTCACAAGAACCATTCAAATCTGGAAATGAGAATAAACAAGTGAGAGAGAAACCATAATAACAAATGAATATGGAATTTTTTAAAAAAATTCCTTGCTTTCATTAATTGCTCAAAATTTTACACAAGTTTTGGCTCAAAACTTCCCCCATTTTACATATGATAATACTCCTTTTATATAATACAAGAAAGCATGTCAGTTAGTCATATCCAATTACAAGTGTACAGGTGTAAGGAAAATTGTCCTTTCTACAAAATTCTATAATACACTAATTTTTTCAAGTGGACTGACCTATAGGAAATGTTCTTAAAAGTTGCACATGCATTTACAAAAAGGGATATTATATTTTCAAATATTACAATGCTTCTACAAAAAATATTATTCCTAACTAAGTTTGAGGATCCTATTTCAATGTAGTCTCCTACCTTTCTTGAAGGATATTCAATCTATAATGTTGCTCGCTAATAAACTAGAGGTCAATAATATGCTTTAATAAGATTTCCTTTCCTTGATTCTCTAGGCCTCTGAGGTCATTCTCAACCTTATTTATTGATTTATTTATGCCCTTAACATTTCCCATTTTCTCCTTGGATGACATAAGTAGGCCCATGATTCTCTTGTTTCCATCCCCTATTTTAGTTTACACTTGGCTTCTCACTTCTTGCATGAATTGAGTAGTTCTATGCTTGAATTCCTCATCTATAATAAGGCCCAAATAACTAAGTGAGGTGGGTTGCTTGATCAAACTATTCAAGGTGTGCAACATCTTGTCCTCCTACTGTTTGAGGTCCCCATCAATGTCATTCATTTACTTGGACCATTTTCTTAAGGCACTCATCTTGTCCACTAATATGGAAATATCCATGTTTAGGTTTTCTAAGATGATTATTCTAAATTCTAGGACTTGATTCTTAGTCAATGCTTTAATCAAGTCTTTCACTTGATAACTTAAAAACTACCATTGGCCAACTTGGCCTATAGCCATATTGATTTTATTGCTCATTACATTACTTATGGTCCTTACTGACTTAAAATACTTGAATAATTTAGCCATGGTATCCCTAAAATGTTTAAACCTTTCTTCTATAATTTCCAATATAATAGTTTCCTTCAAATTCTTGTTTTGTTGTAATATTCCTTTGATCATTGTTTGTAGCTAGTCTAACTGGGCCTGGGCTACATCAAGATTTTTCTCTTTAAATATCCTATCTTTCCCTAGATTTTTTCCTTTAATAGGGGTTATACCTTTTAAATGGATTTATATTTTTGATGGTGAATTCTTCCCCACTTACCATGGCTTTATTTTCAATCACAATTTCCAAACTGGCAATCTCTAGTTTAATTAAACCCCTACTGATGATTGAGTTATCTTTGGAGATGGGATTTCTATTTGTGTCCCACTTGAATCCCTTAGGGTATCCATCCTTCATTCTTATTCCTTTTGTAAGGCCATAATCCAAGGCTTGAGATCATCATGCACATTTATATCGATCGGCTTTGTGATCGCCTAAGGGTGGTGCATGGTAGGGATCTTCTACAATTTTCCATATCTAAACCATTCAAGAATGGTTGGGCCATGAATTGGATTATCCTCACTAAAAAGGTTGACCTCACCTAAAGGATGAGTGAAGGTCAACTTTGGATTCTTGCCACCTAATGGGACCAAATCTAGCTCAACTTTTTTTTTAGGTTGGGTTGCAATAGGGACCAAGTCCAAAGCTACTTCCTTCCCCTTATCTTCCTCTACATATTCAGCTTGAGATTATTTTACATGGACATCTTCCTCATGTGATTTATATGAAATATCAAGTGCCTTTAGGTTATCTTCAAATATCTCTTCAGGATCTAGTGTTATTATGTAAATTTCTTCAATTGGTGATCCTAATTCTTGAGGCTGGGTTAAAGATGATGCCATCTCACTGGGTCTTTTTCCCTCTTACCTCTACTCAATCTATACTTTAAGCCCTTGTATATTTATTTATGGCTAAGATGGAGGATGTCTAGAATATGGACCTCCTAGAAAATTGTACTACCTAGGTCCCATCTACCATATATCATCATTACCCTTATGTTCCCTTAGCAATATGGCTTCTAATTTGATGTTGTGTTTCTTCAACCTTACCAAGACTTTAGTGAATGAAGAAGCCCTGGTATACATTAGGTCATAAGGGAATATTTGATGATCATACATCATATTGATCCCTTTTCACTTCAGATGTTTTACCACCTTCTCATTGGGGTCCCAGTGTCTTAGTTCATCATGTTGTAATCTAAAAGAGGTCATGTGCTTATAATTAGCCTCAATATTGTCCCATTATTGAAACACAATCCTACCAATGGTTAAGGAGAAGGTGTGGATAAATAAATTCCTCTTGGTTCTATGGAAACCATCTATACCATTTCATTTATGGAGGGCCACTTCTTGCTCTGCTAGCTTGATTAGCACATGGATTAGTAATCTAAGTGGGGTGCATCATATCCCCTTAATCCTGATTATAATGCAATATTGATAGAGACATATATATCCTATGGATTCAACATATTTATTGATCAAAGGGTTAAATACCATCATGGGAATTCCTATGTTGGCCTTAACTAAGGATGCATAGACACAATCACATATGAATTGCATATGGTCCCTTGATTTGAATATATGCAATTTTGACTAGTATAAGGAGACTGTTTCCCATCAAGCAACCATTATTTGAGGGTGGGGATCTTGGTTATGGTAAGTAAGGAATACAAAATGTATGACATCATGTATAATTGGTTATTGGTTTTATTTTTGATTACAAAGAATTACCTCTTCAATCAAGTGCTAATCATTTCTCCTAAAGGCGGAGTGAGTTCTTTCTCAACCATGAAATACACAAAAGGGACCTAGAGTTTGTCAACATAGGTGGTAGAGGGGTTCACACATAATATGTTAATTATGTCATAATCACCCTAATACCTAACCTAAATTGGTTGATTGGAATTTTGCCACTGAGGTTAGAAAATACATGGTTTCCAAAATATAACCATGGTGTAAGTATGGTCTTAAGGTAATTTTTCTTAGCCTAATTATTGATTGTGGGTACATCTACCTAGGGTTTGGGTAAATTATATTAATTTTAAAATGATACAGGAGAAATATACGCAAACTTACTAAATATATGATCATGAACTAACATACCCTGATCAATTTTACAATCCTTGAAAATAGGAGAGAGGATGTCAATGCAAGGCAATACCTTTAGTTTCATAGCATAATGAAGGCTTATCATCTAAATGTAAATCAATTCATAGTACCTCATATTTAATGATGAATTCCTCTCATCTTACCTTATGATGGATAGTGTTGTCAGTTGGATTTTCACCCTTTGAGGAGATGTCTACGCTCTACTCATCTAAGTGGCACAATTGAAACACCTCTAGGGTATGGGTATCCTAAGAATGAGGTGAATATCTATATTGGGATAGCTCCCTTGATGTACCTATTATTGTAAGGAAAAGGGAGATAAAATTAAAATTAAACTATCCTAAAGGAGGTGATGCACAAAATTAATTGATGGCTACCAACCAACTGCATGCCACACATGAGACCAAGAGACTAACTAGGCATACACTTCTCTAATTTAAATATTCTCACATCAGTATTTCATTATGAGGTTGTGATGAATGTTTAGGCTAGGAGGACTAGACAAGAGGCCTAGAATGGAACTGTTTAATATACTAACTCACTCATCCTTGACATATCATATAACACTTCACATGACCTATAAGAAGAATTTTTCCAACTAAAAATAGGTGGGAGAGTGAAATAACAATGCTAAGGAAACAATAGTCATCACTAATTAAGATCAATCATTAAATTCAAAACACTATGAAAAGTCATAGAAGAGGTAAAATCAATTATATTTATTGATATAGGGTATGAAAATGAGTAGGGCTTCACCATATTTAGGTGGAGCATCTCTTACAAAGGCCAAACTGGCTATTTCTTATAGAACTTGAGAGAGAGAAGACAATCAAGAAGTCAAAAGGTCATAAGGACACTTGTCATGATAATAAAATGAGTTACATGTGCATGAGAATAGAATGTGAAATTTATCATGCAAAGTCAAGAATCACAAATGTCAATCTAAAGAATGAAACTCTTGAAATGTGGCATCAAATCCCCTTTGATGGCTCAAAAAACTATCTTCATCATTCACCCCTATTGTAACATACTAAAAATAACTAGGGATAGGTATAATTATTTGATTGAGAGGGAAGGGTTTTATACATTCCTCTCCATGCATTGGTTTCATTCCTAATCACCTTAATTCCTAACAAAATGGGTTATCACCATCTGTAGTCAAAGAAAACTCCTCTTTCACACACCTTGTACACTTGACTTCCAAAATGGATTTAGTTTCCCATTTAAATCCATAAAAGGGAATTTATGACATGTTTCAAGACCATCCATGTCCTTAGAGTCATTAGGCATACCTTAAATTCAGCTTACTTGAAGTTTTCCACCCTTCTCATTATCATGTTCACTTTGCCAATTTTGACTAGCTAAGATGAAGCTATTGTAGGAACACTTAAGAATTTTTCCAAGGCATGAAATGTACATGGTAATTTTTCTCAAGTCTCAATATTCCTTCCAAAGTTTATTTCATCTCTTGAAACCTCCTAGAACCTATACAATGCATAAAAAATTTAAAGAATAATTTTTTACCCTGTTCATATAGATAGGTTAGCACAAAATTTTATGGGGGATCCATGAAGAGTATTATAAATCACCAAATCACTTTCCATGCCATTATTTTCCATTATAATTTCTCTCCAACCTCATTTTCCCAATTGGGTCCTTATCTAGGG
Source organism: Torreya grandis (assembly GCA_037957365.1). Classification (NCBI taxonomy): domain Eukaryota; kingdom Viridiplantae; phylum Streptophyta; class Pinopsida; order Cupressales; family Taxaceae; genus Torreya; species Torreya grandis. The sequence continues at coordinate 1,560,262 of JARHVA010000116.1, read as the reverse complement.
TTTGTAAGGGTTTTAGGCAATTTAAGCCCTTAAAAATTGTTCATGAATATGGGAAATTGGAACTACCAAAAATTTACACAAGATTATATTTAAATACTCCTATAAATCTCCACAAACTCCTTATATCCCCATGCATAACCTCCAATAATATGTGAACTTCTAAAGTTGCCCTATTGAGCTTAATTCCTCATTTCCTGTAGGCTTGAATTGTCTCTGAGCCAAAAGTGGTTTTACTTATGAATTATTTGAATTATAAAATATTAGACACATCTTAAATTGTCTCATAAACATTTGTTATTCCATTATAATTCTCATCTCATGTTATAATTGAAGATGACCTCTCATTTGGGCACTAGGCTTAACCATGCCTAACATGCTTGTTTGTATACTTGAGGGTTTAGAGAACCTTATAAATAATAATAATTATATTATATGTTTCCATGTTTTTAAATACCTCATTAAATGTTACCAAGTCACCCTAAAACCCTCCAATCACTCCTCATATCTTCCTCTCATTTACCAATTAGGCCTAGTTGGAGCTTGCTTAGTTGAGCTTTGTGTAGGAGACTTTGATCAATTTGGGAAGTTTTAGTTTGTGTTAGTGATTCCTAGGACTTATAATTATTCCATATATCTCAAAATATGTTATTTTAGGTCCCCATGGCCTCCTATCAAGTTTCTTACCCCTCTTGGCTTCATTTGCTTGACTTGTCAAAGTTCTGATTTTCCTGACTGACTGACCTTTGAGACAAAATAGTGAGATATATCCCTCATATCCAAGGAAAAATGAATGTTTTATCAGTTTTATTAGTTCATAATTAACATTTTTACCAAAGGGATAAGTCTTACTCACCAATTTATGCACCTAACTAACTCAATTTGTCCAAAAAAGACCTCAAAAAAGCATAGTATTTTGTATTTTTCACTTTCACCTAATAATGATTTCTCAAGGATAAATACAATGTCATTAGGTTCCATAAAAATTTTATCCATATTAAATTAATGATCAATAATCTTATCACTCACAAAAAACCACTCTTCTCCCTTATATTCTTCATCCTTACCCATTGAGGAACATGAGTCTCTTAGTGCAAGTGTACAGACTGTCACCCTTGGGTTAGTATGAAGAGTAGATGATCAACTTGAAAGAAGTATTGGAGTATGTGAAAAAAAAATCTTAACATATCATTAATTATTTTAAATATATTTTGAAACCTTATTTCTCTTTTTTAGTATTTTTATCTCTTTACCTTCATCAAGACCAAGCACCCAACTGTAGGTGCTCATAAGACCTTAAGAAGTCTGTGTAAGATTGTTTTACATTTTAAAGAGCTTACATATACCATCATGGTATTAATTAATTTTTTTTAGTTCTTTTAAATACTCCAACTCTCTACATACTTATTTCCATACCTTGACTGGTGAAGACTATGTTCCATCTTTGACTAGATTTCTTATTTTGGAGGGTACCTGTAGGTAGTCCTATATGCTCAAGATTGATAACAATGATTTTGGGTACCCTTATATTTTATTATGGTAATTTTACATTTTTTGGGATCCATTTATATCCTTATCATGATATATAAACACCAAAAACATCTTTCTTTAGCGCACTATTTACCACAGTTAAACACAGTCAACTATGTTGGAAAGGGTAAGGTCCTATAGGTGTAAATTTATCTTGGAAAAGACTTCACATCACATTGAGATCCTATGAGGAATTTGAAATTATCTTATAATATCCAAATTTTATATCTATTCCATTCTTAATACCTTGCCATGAATGATGTAGAGTTCAACAGTCTACTTTAAGTGAATGTTTTCAAATGAAGGGACCTCTGTAGGTGTTAATGGGGCTCAAATCATTGCATATCAACTCCTCTTGATGGTATCCTATACCATAAATGTTATTTATAAACCTCTAAAATCATTCAATCATGAATACATGGTTCAATACCTTGGGTGAAGAGTCTAGTGAGAGCCTAAATTATGTAGATGATAATGCCTGAGTTTAGTGTATAAAAGTGCAAATTTAAGACTTCTAACAACCATCTTCCATTAGTAATTTCCCCCCAAAAAATTTCAAAGATCATCTTATATGTAAATTCTACAAGACAAGGTCATTATTATGCATCAAAATTATTTGTGACTTTGTAACAAGACCTTCACAAAATGACTTAGGCCTTTGTTCTATGATTTTAGGGATTTGATCCCTAAACACAATCATTGAATCTTTGAACATGGCTTCCCACAACCATTTATCAATACAACCTCTCAAATATTCTTGTCATTAAATCTAAAACACATTAATATTTTAATAAAGTTTTCATCTCATGATCTAACACTTCTCATGACACCTCTAATTCTCTATTAAGCCACCTATAGGTGGTCATTCTCATACACAGGCAATGAGTGTAAGTGGACAATGTGTACTATTTTTGACTTAATGAATAGACTTGACTCTTTAAAAATTCATAAAATGGGTGTCTATCATTATTAATACCTTGAAATAATTCCAAAACCTTTATTCTCACATGATTTTCCCCTTTCAATCACCTATATGTGCATGTTCATAGTAGACTATGTAGAAGTATTACACATGACTACAATAGTACCTTATTTCTCATTTGGAGACTCAACTCACTACCTCATGTCAATATAATATGTTTACAAAGCCTTGCAACCTTAATTATACTTATTTAGATGTTCTTATAGCTTCTACAACTCATGGCTAGGACTGAGGATGAGTTGGGAGCTAACTGTGCATGCTAATGGACTGTGACCTCAATGATGCTCACCTTGGAGGTTGAAAATTTTGAAAGAAGTATATTACCATAACCATTTAAATGAGTGAAACACCATGTTACATAATATCAAATCCCTTGTAAACAAAGAGGCTTTCTATAAATTATGGAATTTGAATGCAAGCTCAATCTCAACACCCTTCTACAAAGTGAGTTGCTTGAGCTATCAAATCCTTTCCAAATGTGAAACCAAACATGGATAACATGAGAGGATATATCCCACATCATTTTTAATTAGTATCAATAGTTGGATTTTATGAAATTATCCAAACCAAAGCAAAACCTATAGGGTGCAAGAAATAGTGACTATAAAAACAAAATCAACTTGTTAGAGATGATTCATAAATCATGGTCAACCAATATTTAAAATATTGTTATGAAAATGTATCTCTTTGATTTTAATTTCACCTCCCAAAGGTATTTGATCTGGAACTTATTCAACTGGTCATACCAAGCATAAACTTGTTGATTGGTTTTATATATCTAGAAGGGCAAAGAAGGAACATAATGGTTTTGGACATTTTTTAGCACTTTAAAATCATGTTAAGCATGGAAATGAGTCTAAAGATTCTGAATATACATTACATGACCTTATCCCATGTGTCATTCTCTCTCATGGGCCATACAAGTGTCAAACTCTTTATTTTTCAATTAATTTCTTAATTTTCAATTAGATAACTTGCAATTTTTAGATGGGACTGGCATTATTGACAAGGAATCTAACCTCTTGGACATTTTAATGAAAAATAAGATACTTGGGAACCTTTGAAACCATGCCACTTGCATTTATGACCCCTAAATGCCTACTAAATGACTCAAAATGACATATAGACTAAAAATACCATGAACAAGACTAAAATTGAATTAAATCACATCAAAGAGAATATAATACACCCTATGACAAAATATTAGACCCTTATGAACATATAAAAAATAAAGTTTTTAGCTATAGGGGTCCCAATTTAACCTACAAGGTCAAATTTGGTCAATAAATTGGTGACTCATAGGGGTAGTATGCCTGCTATACTAAAGATCAGTAGCCTTATCCCATGCATGGGCTTAGGGAGTCATCTAAAGTTTGAGAAAAATAAGAAGACCTAACACTTGAAAATAAGGCTTTGACTAAGACAAGACAACTAATTACCTCAACCACATAAAATAAAAGACACAGACAAAGTAAAACAAACACACTAACAAGACACACACATGTTCTCAAAGCACTTAGGGAACTCAGAAAACAAACAAATATACCAAAAAAAAATTAAGTATACTTCCTTTCCAAGATAAAAAGGAAATATTCTTGAATCTTCTTCTTCATGAGATTAGTCATAGTGCCAAGCATGTTACTCCTTCGATTAGATGCTTGGTAGATCAGACCTATTCCTTAGCACTTCACTTGATTTTCTCTCAAGTAGATCATATTTAAAAAGGTCTCCAATTTAAATTTATTATTATTGAAATTTTACACATACCTCATACTTTTTCCCACTCTTCATCTCATGATCAACTTGTATCTTCTTGGTAGGCATGGCTTCAAGAAGAGTAGTTTCTTGTTCTTTTGAAGATTGAGGCCAATAGAATCTTGTTTTATCTTTCAAAAGCTGATGTGTTTCTCCCAAATAGTTGAGAGGATAATAACCCATTTTTATGATTTAAAAAATATCAGAATAATATGCATATTCCTCTTTAAAGGACAAATTTGAAAAGTTACTTCCTCTTTGCATACTCACTTGAGTATCAAGGTTGCCTTCTCTATTTTTGACTAGATCATAGCCTACTTTAAGAGGAGTATAACCTAATCTAATAATTACAAAAAATTAATCATAAAGATGATTAGAGACTCATTATTTCCCATCAATGGTATCTATGGTATCTTGGATAGTGGTGGGAGAACCAATGATTATTCCCTCTTCTTGAGAAAAAGAAAAACATTCTTCAATATTAACACAATCAAAAAATTATACATAATAAATCACCTCTTCTTCAGAATTTAGAACCTATTTATGGATCTCAAGTTGTATCTCAACTATTATAACTTGAATTTTCTTCTCAAGGATTTTAATATCTTCAATTTCTTTCTCCTTCTTGGTGATGCCAATGCTAGGCATTTGGTAATTAGGTGACCTAGTCCAATCAGTCTACCAAGGAGCTATGTTTTCTTCAAGCAAGAGTTATAAATTATTATCAAACAAATGATCCTATTTAGGTTTCCACACCATATTTATATCAAGTAAAATGGTGATAGGGTGAGGAAAATATGAACTAGTTGGTGGAGGTGAAACATAAAATTCAAAATCAGATTGAGAATGAATTGTAGGGGATCCTTTTGTGAGTTCTTAAGGAAGGGGAGGCAAACCTTAGACTAAAATAGCTTTATTTTATTATTTAAATTTTAAAATAAATTTATTGGGATCTGATTGAGCTTGATAAATATCTTGAGGAAGGTCATATGGGGTGTGTATAGGCATAGGTTCTTCTTTTGGCTCTAAACCTTCCATCACACCTTGACTCAATAATTTCATTCTTAACTCTAACTCTTCAATTTTCTTGGAAAATTAACTATTTAATTTGATAGGCATATTCATGAGTAAAAGGAGTTTAAAGGGATTATATGGACAACAAGAGGTCTCTTAAGGAAGGGTGTGAGGGGATTGCATAGGATCAAGCTCTTTCTCAACTTCACACTCTTTATCTAGGTTTTTATCTTCTTTCTTTTTCCATGATTTCACTACCTTATTACATATTAGGATGTTAGTATTAGGATTATCTTCTTGAGGTATTTATACAATTTGAGGAGTAGATGAAGTATTCAAGAAACTTGGGATCTCCTTAGGCTTAAATTTTTCACCTTGTCTACAACTTGGGATTTCATATCTAAAAGTCTCTTCTTGAATGGGGATGTAATGGGAGTGGGAAATGAGGTATTATATTTGACTTACTTTATTGATAATATGGAATGATTCATCTTATTATTATCTAATTCAATCTACCTATCAATTTTTGCTTCAAAAACCAAGTTTGTCTTTCCAAATCTCTCTTCTAGTTGATCGGGAAAAAGATGACTTTGATAAACCTAATTGGGTTATAAGTAGGGGTCAAGTAGAAATTATATAAATCTTGGGGAGGTGGATATGAGGGCTAATAGGTTTGGTGAGGCTATTACTCATGGGTTATTATCTTATCTTCTAAGGATATAACTATGCCACTCATATCTAACATCTCACTTGTGAGCCTTTACTAATTTTCTCTCTGAATAGGTGCCCACTCTCTTTTAACCAAATCTAATGCATCTCTCACATTATCATTGAGATGATCAAGAATATATAGACCATATCCCCTGTGTGTGTCAATATAAATCATGTACCTCTCATAGCCCAAGAGAGTTTGTTTGAAAGTTGAAATGGACTGATTTGAGAAGTGACTAGGTTGACTAGGAGGATCAAAACATTGAGAAGGCTAGTTATAAGACTAATATAACTCATGAAAACATTGATAAAGCTCATATTGAAGCTATTAAGGATCATGAAAAGGCTGATAAGATCCATACAAGGGCTGATAGGGAATGATATAAGCTTGAGATACCTCACCAACTTGTGTAAAACAATACCCAACACTAAAATTAGCCATGAAACTTCATTGGGAAATAAGAACACAAAGAAAAATTATCAAAACCTGGGATACTTAACCAACTGATGTAACTTCAAAGTCACCATTGATGCTTGGATAGATGCCTCCAAAGGCTTATGTGTTGAAATATAACACCAAATATCTTTCAACTTATTGGATAATGAGTCCCACTGGGCACACAAAAAAATGTTGTCACTTGGATTTGCACCCTTTAAGGAGATGTCTCAACTCTCCTCATCCAAGTGGCACAATTGAAACACCTCTAGGCTATATGTATCTTAAGAATGAAGTGAATCTCTAGATATGGCTAGCTTCCTTGATTTACAAGTTTTATATCACTATTACACCTATGCTTGCAAGGGAGAGAAAACTAAAAGTAAACTATCATAAAGGAGGTGATACACCAAATTAATTGATGACTACCAACCAGCTACATGTCACACATGAGACCAAGAGACTAACTAGGCATACACTTCTCTAATCTGAATCTTCTCATATTAGTATTTCATTATGAGGTTATGATGAATGTTTAGGATAGGAGGACTAGATAAGAGGCCTAGAATGGCACTATTGAATAGACTAACTCACTAATCCTTGACACATCATATAAAACTTCACATGACCTACAAGAATAATCTTTCCAACTGAAAATAGGTGGGAGAATGAAATAATAATGTTAAGGAAACAACAGTCATCACTAATCAAGATTAATCATTCAAGTGAACACACTATGAAAAGTCATAGAAAAGGTAAAATCAATTGTCTTTATTGATCTGTGGTATGCAAATGAGTATGGATTCACCATACTCAGGTGGAACATCTCTTATAAAGGCCAAAATGGCTAGTTCTTATATAACATGAGAGAGAGAAGAGAAGTAAAAATTCCAAAGGTCACAAGGACACTTGTTATGATGATAAAAGGAGTGATGTGTGCATGAGAATATAATATGAATCTTATCATGTAAATTTAGTAATCATAAGTGTCAATCCAAGGCATGAAACTATTGAAATGTGGCATGAAATTCCCTTTGTTGGCTCAAAAAACTATCATCATCATTCACCCTTATTGAAACATCCCAAAAATAACTAGGGATAAGTCTAGAGATTTTAATGAGAGGTAATGGTTTGAGGCATGATTTTTCATTCATTTTTTTCATTCCTAATCACTTGTATTCCTCCCAAAAAGAGTTATCACCATCTATAGTCAAAGAAAACTCATATTTCACACACTTTGTACACTTGGATTCTAAAATAGATTCAATTTCCAATGTAAACCCATAAAAGGGAGTGGATGATATGTTTCAAGACCATCCATGGCCTTAGAGGCATTAGGCACACCTTAAAATTATTTTACTTGAAGTTTTCCACCCTTCTCACTATCATGTTCACTTTGCCAATTTTGACTAGCTGAGATGAAGCTATTTTAAGAACACTTAGGAGTTTTTACAAGGCATGAAATTGATATTATGATTTATATTAAGCATCAATATTCCTTCAAAAGTTTATTTCATCTCTTGAAACCTCCTTTAACTTGCACAATGCACAAAATAGTCAAAAGAACCAATTTTGTACCTTGTTAGTATAGATAGGTCAACATAAAATTTGATGATATGAGGGATAAAGAGTATTATAAATCACCCAATAACTTTACATTTCATTCTATTCCATTATAATTTCTCTCCATCCTCATTTTCCCAATCAGGTCCTTATCTAGGGTTTATAAGGGTTTTAGGCAGTTTAAGCCCTTAAGGATTGTTCATGAAGATGGGGCATTGAAATTTCCAAAAAATTACACAATAATAGAGTTAAAAACCCCTATCAACATCCCTAATCTCCTTATATCCCCATGCATAACCTCCAAGAATATGTGAACTTCCAAAGTTGCCTTGTCAAGCTTGAGTCCTCATTTCCTGTAGGCTTAAACTGTCTCTGAGCCAAAAGTGGGTTTACTTGTGACTTATTTTAATTATTAAAGCTTATAAACATATTAAATTATATAATAAACATTCATTAGTACATTATAATTCTCATTTCATGTTATAATTGAATATGACCTCTCATTTGGGCACTAGGCTTAACCATGCCTAACAGGCTTATTTATATACTTGAGGGTTTAGATCACCCTATCAAGAATAATAATTTTTTGATATGTTTTCATGTTTTTACATACATAATTAAATCTTATTAATTTTAACCTATAACCCTCCTATCACTCTTTCTCATCTATTCTTTTCATTCACCAACTAGGCCTAGTTAGAGCTTGCTTAGTTGAGCTGTGTGTAGGAGAATTTGATAATTTTGAGAAATTTGAGTTTTTTTGAGTTATTAATATAAATTTTAATTATTAAATACACCTAAAAATATTTTCATTTATGTCCCAATGTCCTCCTATCAAGTTTCTTACCCATCTTGGCTTCATTTGCTTGACTTGTCAAAGTTCTGATTTTCTTGACTAGTTGACCTTTGAGACAAAATAGTGAGGTATATCCATCATATAAAAGGAAAAATGAAGGTTTTATGAGTTTTATTAGGTCATAATAAACCTCTGTACTAAATTTATAAGTCATATTCACCAATTTAGGCACCTAACCAACTCAATTACTTAAAAAAAGACCTCCAAAAAGGATTGTATTTTGCATTTTTCACTTTCACCTAAGAATGACTTCTCAAGGCTAAATAAAATGTGATTAGGTTACATAAAAATGTTATAAATCTTAAATAAATGATAAATAATCTTAAAACTCACCAAAAACCACTCTTCTCCCTTAGATTCTTCATCTTTACCCATTGAGCAACATGAGTCTCTTAATACGAATGTATGGACTGTCACCCTTGGGCTAGTATAAAGAGTAGATGATAAACTTGAAATAAGTCTTGGAGTATATGAAAACACTTTATTAACATATCATGAATAATTTTCAAGGTATTTTCAAACCTTCTTTCTCTTCTTTAGCATTTTCATCTCTTTACCTTCATTAAAAGACCAAGCACCTAACTATAGGTGCTCATATGACCTTAAGAAGTCTATGTAAGCTTGTTTTACATTGTCAATATCTTATGGAGACCATAATGGTAATCAAGAAGGTGTTATATGTCTATTCAATACTCCAAATCCATACATACTTCTTTCTATACCTTGATTGGTCAAGACTGTGTTCCATCTCTTACTGTATTTCATATTTTGGAGGGTACCTGTAGGTAGTCCTATATGCTCAAGCTTAAGAAAAATGATTTTGGGTACCCTTAGAGTTTATTAGGGTAAATTTAATTTTATTTGGATCCATTTATCTCCTTCTCATGTTATGCAAACACCTAAAACATCTTTCTTTAACCCACTATTCACCATGGTTAAACACAGTCAACTCTATTGGAAAGAGTAAGTTCCTATAGGTGTAAATTTCTCTTGGAAAAGACTTCACATCACCGTGAGATCATATAAGGAAATTTAAATAGTCTTCCACTATAAAAAATTTATATCTATTCCATGCTTAATACCTTGCCATGAATGATGTAAAGGTCAACAATCTATTTTAGGTGAATGTTTTCAAATGAAGGGGCCTCTGTAGGTGATAATGGTCTAAATCATTGCATATCAACTCCTCTTGATGGTATCCTAGATATAAATGTTATTTATAATCCTTTAAAATAATTCAATCATGTATACATGGTTTAGTATGAAACCTTGGGTGAATAGTCTAGTTAGATCCTAAATTATTTAGATGATAACAACTGAGTTTAGTGTATAAAAGTGCAAATTTAAGACTTCTAACAACCAACTTCCCTTAGTAATATACCCCCCAAATTTTCTATAACTCATATTCTATGTAGAGGATACAATATAAGGTCATTAGTATACATCAAAACTATTTGTGACTCTGTAACAATATATTGACAAAATGACTTAGGTCTTTGTTTCGTGCTTTTATGGATTTGATCTTTGAACATAGTCATTGAATTTTTGAACATGGTTTCCCACTACCATTTGTCAATACAATCTCTCAAATAGGTCTATAATGAAATATAAAACACATTAATATTTCAATAAATGTTTCATCTCATGATCCAACACTTCTCATGAGACTTCTAATTCTCTGTTAAGCCACATGTAGGTGGTTATTATCATACACAGGTAGTGAGTGTAAGTACACAATGTGTACTATTTTTGACTTCATGTACAAACCTAAATCTTTAAAAATTTCTCAAATGGGTTTCTATCATTATGAAGACCTTTAAAAATTTTCAAAACCTTTATTCTCACATGATTTTCCCCTTTCAAGCACTTGTAGGTGCATGTTCATGGCAGACTGTGTAGTATTACACATGACCGCAATAATACCTTCTTTCTCATTTGGAGACTCAACTCACTACCTCATATTTATAGAATATGTTTAAAAATCCTTTAAACCTTCATTATACTTATATATATGTTCTCATAGCCTCTACAAGTCATGGTTGGGATTGAGGATGAGTTGGGAGCTAACTGTACATGCTAATGGACTGTGACCTCAATGATGCTCACCTTGGAGGTTGGAAATTTTGAAAGAATGATATTACCATGACCATTGAAATGAGTGAAACACCATGTTACATCATATCAAATCCCTTTCAAAGAAAGAGGATTTCTATAAATGGTAGAATTTGAATGCAAGTTCAATCTCAACACCCTCTTACAAAGTGAGTTTCTTGAGCTATCAAATCCCTTAGAAATGTCAAACCAAACATGGAAAACATGAGAAGATATATTCCACATCATTTTTAATCAATATTAGTGGCTAGATTTTATGTAATTATCCAAACCAAAGCAGAACCTATAGGGTGTAAGAAATAATGACCATAAAAACATAGTCAACTTGTTAGAGATGATTCATAAATCATGATAAAAAAAATATTTAAAATATTGCTATGGAAATGGAGCTATCTGAGTTTACTTTCACCTCCCAAAGCTTTTTTACCTATAAATTTTTCAACTGGTCATACCAAGCATAAACCTGTTGATTGGTTTTGTATGTCTAGAAGGGCAAAGAAGGAACAAAATGATTTGGGACCTTTTTTATCACTTCCAAATCATTTTAAGCATGAAAATGAGTCTAAATAAGTTGAATATACATTAAATGACTTTATCCCGTGTGTCATTCTCTATGATGGGTCGTACAAGTGCCAAACTCTTCCTTTTTCAATTAATTTCTTGATTTTTAGTTAGATAACCTACACGTTTTAGATAGGACTGACATTATTGATATGAAATATGAAATATTGGATGTTTTAAGGAAAACTAAGACACTTAAAAACCTTGAAAATTGTGCCACTTGCATTTATGACCCATAAATACCTACTAAATGACTCAAAATGACATATAGACTAAAAAGACCATGATCAAGGCTAAAATTGTATTAAATCACATCAAAGAGACTATAATAAACCCTATGAAAAAATATTATACCATTATGAGCATCTAAAAATCAAGTTTTTACCTAGAGGGGTCCCAATTTGACCTGTAGGGTCAAATTTGGTCAACATCTGGTAGCTCTTCAACAATGTAGAAAAGCTTGGACGAGTTGTTATCTTCCATGTTTAAAGCCACAGTGTCAAATTTTGTGTCCTTGAAGATCCTTCCCTCTAAATCTATGGTCAAATAGGGCTTTGTGTCTTCTTTGTATTATTTTCAAGCTAAAGTGACTATGAGTTTGATAAGTTCCTCCGTAGTGGTCTATCATTTGATTTTGTATCAATTTGCACTTGCTCAAGTGATGATTCAATCTCCTAGACTCAATTATGATTAATTATAGATTGTTTTTTTTTAGATATATATGTTAGGGATTTTTTATAGATATTTTCAAAGCTTTAATGGTGATGGCCTTTTGCACATAAGTGATCTTTGTGCCTTAGATTTCATTTGGATTCTTGTATTTATATTTTCACCTTTCTGAGCCCATAAAATCTTAAGTTTTGTCACTTTTTACCCATGTGGCATCATCATGGCATCTATGTGGCATTCTCACAATAGACTTGTTCATTAATGTTTGAAAATCTAACCATTGCCTTTTAAAATCTTTCTTTTATCTTGCATTGTTTGATCTCTTTGCTTGGATCAACGTGGTTTGTTGATCTCAATATTGGGAGTCGAATGCCATTAGCTGCTATTTGTGCTTGACCCTAAGGTCATGTCACTTGGCAGTCCTATGGGCCTTTTAAGCTCTATTGAAAATACTTTGTCAGTCTTACATCATTAGATCTAGTAGGTATGAATCAACATGGGTCATTGATCTTCAAAAAGTGCTTAAACTTTAAACAATAGATTTTATGAGGTTAAATTCAACATTCACATGACTGTCAATGACGTCCTCTTGATCATCAATGACATCCACATGATCATCACCATTTAAGCCCACATGATTTTCTTGATGAGCCTAATTTTGACATTTTCATGATCATCAATGATGTTCTCATGAATGTCAATGATGTCCACATGACCATCACAATTTAATCTCACATCATTTCCTTGTTGGGTCTGATTTTGACATTCACACAACCATTAAAGATGTCCATGTGACCATCAAATTAGCTTAACTTCTTGTGAGATTGACACTTATCATTTTTTGGTTTGCTCTATCCTATAATAATAAAAATTAAGTAAGCTCAAGAATATATAAATTAGACCAAATTTATATACTAATGTTTTTATTCATATTAAAAAATATGAATAGAGATTTAGGTTAAGGTCTTTGAGCAAAGCTTGTAACATATGAAAAGGATCCTTCAAATAATAAAATTCATAACATAAGTCTTTAGCCAAATGTTTTATTGTATTAATAAATATAATTAAAACCTTAGGGTAAAAACTTAGGATTGGACTATGTCATAATAAATGGGACCCTTTGATCTCACACCATTAGATCTTTGACATCCACTCAAATGTGTGACATCAATCTCGATCCATGGGATTGAGTGATATTGGTTATGAGGAATAGGATCCTTGACTCATTGGGCCCATCTTGTACCATCCCATCAAATCCACTTGAGTAATGTAGGTCATTGATCTTACAAACAAGCACAATATTTAAGTTAGGACTCAGAGACATATGGAACTTAGGATAAAATCTTATTACTAAGGTCTTATTTATGTTAATAAATATGAACAAGACTTTGGGATTAAGATTTTATCCCAAGTTTATAACAAAGGGGCCATGCATATAATAAATTTAGAGCATGCTTAAGATAAAATGGAATGAAGGGGCTCGAGACGTAAATGGGACCAAACATATAATTTTTAGACGAAGGTTTGGTCGTGTTAATTAAGAATTTATCCCAAGTTTATAATAAAGGGGCCATGCATATAATAACATTATAGCATGCTTAAGATAAAAGGGAATGAATGGGATCAAGATGTAAATGGGACCAAATATATAATTTTTAGACTAAGGTTTGGTTATGTTAATAAACATGACTAAACCTTAGTATAAAAATTGAACTAAGTCTATGGCATTTTAAAAGTGTTTTCGCATAATTTGTTCTTGCCAATTTTGAATTTGGTCCAGAAGAGCCTATGTTAAGGTTTATTAATAAAGTGTTTTATGATGATAAAAATGAAATCAAATTGAATTTAGACCAACCAAAGGCTATTAAAATCTTGAATTGGGATTAAACTGTAAAATCCAGATATAGCTCATTCTAGGAGGGCTCCAATAAACATGTAACTTAAAAACATGAAGAATAAAAATTAGAAATTTTAGAAAAGTTCAAACCAAATCCATGAATAAATAATCCAAAAAATTCAATCTATGGATGAATTTATAATATAGATAATGTGCAAGCTAATGACACTTTGATCAAGTGAATATTCAACTTTAAGATACACATTTGCATAATTTGACACAAGGGTACCCATTTATTATGAATGGGGGTATGTTGACCTATAAACACTTCCTTTAAATCATTTCCATGCTTTATATACTTTATAATCATCAAAAATTTGTGAAACTTATTTTTCTTTTTTATTGCTCCACTAGACATGGAAAACTAGTCAACAAGTTTTTTGATGGTGTGGCCAGTAGGAGAGGTTTTAGGTCAAATTATCTTGGTGGTAGAAATTTCATTATGTTTAATTCACATTCATGGTAGGATTTTTAACAATGGTTACCTATAATTTATGAACCATTCTTATGAAGTTGATTGTCTCATTTTTCTTGCTAATCCCCACACCCTACAAATTTTGCTTCTATTTGAGCTAGTCCATAAAAATAAATTGATGAAAATTATTATATAGGAGGTATAAATCATTATATTATGTCTCCCATATTTTTTTCCATGTTTGGAGGTGACTTGATGAGCTAAACATCTCAACTTATACATTGAGATCACCATTATTAAGTTGCAAAAATATTTCACCAAGTATAGGGGTCTTAATTCTTAAAATGGTTTAAAATGAGTGTGATATGTTATATATCATGTTTTTTATGTCATAAAAATCACCTTATTTCCAATCTTAGTATCTCAAAGTCATGCATTGATCAATAATAAAGTCATATGTGACAAACAGTCAGCTTCCTATTGGTACTCATTCACAGTCAGGTAAATGGAATTCCTAAGCACATTCATGGAGATGTAATAGGGAGTTTTAATAGGTTAAACATCTTATTATAACATGAGTAACAAAAATAATCTCTCTAAATGGCATATAACTAGGTCCTTCAGGGTGAAAAAGATTCATGTAAAGACCGTGAGAAGGTCTAAAAACTGATTATAGGCCTATATTCTATTCACATTACCCATGTCTCATTCTCACTACCCAATGCCCTAAATGAACACCTATAGGCAGCCCCCACAAAGACTTGAAAGTGTTTCACAGATATGTTTAAACATGTTTGAGACCTTCTTTAAGGTCCTAGAAGGTTTAAGATTCCATAATAGTCAATAATAGATTTTTTGAGTGGTAGGCAGACTTGAGAGTCATATACATTTATGGAGAATGAGTTTTAGGGACAAGTTTCCTTAGATATTCTGAAATAGATCCCTAACTAATTTTAGTGCTACTATATGATGATGTGACATAGAGTTTAGATGAAGTTGAATGCATCCATATTTTAACCTTCATATAGGGGTAAAACCTTGCAAAAGAGAGTGGGTATTTGACCAAAGGAGAATGATGTTAAGAGATCTCTATTGTAGACAATTCTTCATTATAGGTTTTCAATGTTCTCTATAGTATTTAGAACTTCAAATGGTCCCATAGTCTAAGGTGGTATGACAAGAGTGTATACCCATAGCAATTGACCTTGTTAAGGTGAGATGGACTAATGGCTCAAAGAACACATTGATAAGATTTGGATTATAATGTTTCTAACCTGCATGACATCCTACAGGTGTCCTTTTGATCCATGAAAATCCACCTATAATCTGACTATAGTGTGACAGTGCATTAGTATAAGGCATCCTATTCTTGTCTCATGGTCATTAAGCATGAAGTGGACTCAAATGAGTTGGAAGATGGCACAATGACTTAAGGAAAGTCTTATGTCAATATAAAAGGCATATAACATACAAGTTCTCACCTATAGTCATCCCTTTCTCTAAGTAAAAACATGGTCATAGTTGACTATCAACCAGGCCTATCCAAATGAAGGGTTTACATTGAGAGTTTGTCAAAGGAAGAATGAATTTTTATATTCCTAAGAGATTATTGATAGTGATTTAAATCACATGAGACTCTCAAGACATGGAAAATATATCATGGATGTGTTATAATGCACAGATTATAGTCATCACACAAAAGCTACACACAGTCAATGCCTCATGAGTTTGTCTTAGGTTTTAAGGTGTTTAGAGGTTTTAGGACTTTGAAAAAACCTTGAAATTTTTTATAGAGTCTCCCTATCACTTGGATAATCCCCTCATACATTCATATTATTTAAGACAATAGGGGAAGTTCCCTATGTTCTGTCTCAAATAGAGGGCACTCCCAAGAGAGAAAACCTTGTAGGTTTAGCAAGCTAAAGGGTAAGAGGTGTGTTTGGAGATGTTGGATAATTTAATAAGGGTGCATAAATTTTATAAATACATAAACAATCATTATTAAGGTCTGAAAGGTCTTTGAGACCAAAATAGGGTGGCCTAAACCTACATAGATGTAGACTTACCTATTAGGTCTTAACTAGGCCTAATGGCTAAAATGAGTCAAATATCATTTATAACACCAAGTGATAATTATAATTCATTAGAACATGTTCATAGGGAGTTATAAGCTGTTTTATATCCTTTGGTTTGTATAATATGCCATAGATAAGTCATTTCTTGGCTTAAGATCGTAACAGCCTACATAGAATGAAGGAAAGGACTCAAGAGGCCAAATTTGAAGGCTCATACCTGTAATAATGTCTATCATGGAGATTTGAAGAGATAGGATATGTTTTATGGGGTTACAAACAAGGTTTTAGAGAATTTTTTTTGGGGTTTGGATGTCACAACTTCATTAACAATCCCTAAGGGTAGAAATCACTCAAAACCCTTCAAAAGCCTTATTCTTGACCTGATGGAGAAGAAGTTTATAGAAAGGCATATAAGGGAGATATATTGACTTTGGAGATGATTTGAACTTATAGAGGACTCCACTAGACCCCTTCCCATCAATTTGGATTCCAGCCTACTTGTATGGACAAGGTGTAAAACTAGTTTTCTTGATAGTTTTGTGTGTTGTACAGGTATAAAAAGGTTTCAAAGAATGAGGATAATTTTGGGAAAGATATTATGATCTATAATAACTCATTATATCCATGTATTGCCTCAACAAATCACACAGGTAAATCTATAAGCAACTTCACTTCAACCAGTCCAAAATGGCATAGTGAACAAAGAATGATCACCAAATGAGAAGGTGAAAAATCCAAGTGGGAGGCCTCTTAAGGTATTATTTACGAATCTATATATATGAGGACTCTTGAAAAGTGTCATATATTCCCTTGTATGCACTGGTTTGATAAATTGAAGCACACCTTGGTGGCAAGTATGAAGGGTGAGTGAAAGAAGGGTGATTATGATTGCAGGCTAGAAGAATATTTATGATTAGGGACACATCTAATGCATGTTGGAACCTATTTTTAACCCTCCCTCATAGTTAAATTATCTTATCTATTCCTAATCTATTATGGAACATTCAAATAAGGCCAAATGATGAAGGCAATTTTTAAGCAAGTAATTGAAGAGTCATATGCTAGACTTGAATGAGTTTCATGATTTGAGGGACATTTGTACAAGTAGACCTTACATGGTATTTTTATATTCCTTTCTCCTATATATGTAAATCCTCTCAACTTGACAAGTGTTTTTGTGACTCTTGGACTTCATTTCTTCTTTCCTCTCTCAATTTCTATAAGTACTAGCCATTTTGGCTTTTGTCTAATAATTACACTCCATGTATGGTCAAGCCCTGATAGTTTGATGATGTACTTTATCTTTGAATAATAAATTAAATCTATTTTTTATTTCATGAACATTTTGTCTAAGTGTGTTAAGTGATGAATGGTGAGGTTTAGTGATAAGTTTTATCCTTACTTCTCCTTATCCTTTCATGTTTATGCAAGAGTTCTCATCCTAGTAGGTCATATAAAGTGTGGATAGTGTGTTATGATCCTTTCAAGTGTGTAAGTTTCCTTATATTTTTAAATCTAATCTCTGGTCTACTTACCTTGAGTTGTCTCATGCATATCTCCTCTATATTGAAACACTAATGTTAGAACATCTTAAGACTTAGAAGCTAGTTTGTAGGTCTTATTTATTAGTGAAATAAGTATGATATCATTGTGTAAATATTTATGATGTATCACCCCCTTATATTAGTTTCATTTCATGAATATTTTTACCCCTTTTTACCACAATCACTTAGTTATCATAGGTAATAATCACTTCAAGGTACTATTAGGGAGCTAGCCCTTAAACCTAGAGGACTACTTCTACTATAAGTAAACCCACATACCTAGAAGTACTCCCATGTTTACCAAATATTATATTAGGCTTGAAAAACATCCTCTATGGTGAAATATTTGGTGAAAATAATTCCTTTATTCAACATCTAGATCAACGAACTTTTTTGAATAGGTCGACCTAGTCATCTTCTACTTTTTTAGCATACAAGGTTTTATAGAACTGGGTCAAACAGATCAAATTAGTTTGAAAATTTTAAAAGTATAATTTAAGTAACTTCAACATAAAATTTTAAATCCTCATAATATTTAAATCCACCAAGGTTCCTTTCTTTCTCTCTCAATCATTTCATTACTTCATTTTAGTTCTATTTTGTGCAAGTCAGCGGTCTTAAAAATTGCAACCCTACAATAAATAAGTTGACCAAGTAGAATTAGTTCTATATCCTATCTTCCATATAAAAGACTAAGTTGACCTATTCGATTATATTATTAAAGACTCTTACTTGTAAAAAATAGTATCAACCCAATCGACTCTATTCTTTACTATTTTCATATAATGTTGTCTAAATTGACTCTGTACCATTCTAAATTTGGGAATTAACAACTATTTTCTAGTAATTAATTCACACTTTCATTTTTAATTATTTTCATGCTTAGATTAGCTTGCATAGTATAATTAGGTTATTTTATAAAATATTATGTAGTTACCCTATTTTTATCTTTTTACACACACTACCAAATCACACAATATTCAAAATGCATTTAACACTTGTCTTCCCAAGGCCTACCTACTTCGATTTCATCACCAAAGGGGAAGTCAACTTGGTTTTCTAGCCATGTATAAATACATGGTTAATGGTAATATTGGAAAATAACCTGACACCCTTATCACTATGGGATTGTTAAGTGAGGGGTTAGGCCCCAATATCAAGCTAGTACCATTGCCAACATAGATCCCTTTTAACTTAAACATCCTAAACCCATCCATATATTGCTTTTTAGTTCCCTATTTTTAGCCAACTTCCATATCACACTTAAAAAAACACTTTTTAATAATTTAATAACACTTAGGATGACCACTAAATTAGAATTTACTCTTCAGTTGACTACTTGATCTCTAATCACTGTGTGTTGTATTGTAAAAACTTATATTAGCTAACATTGGTGCAAGGTTTTATGTTGTGTGCCCCAATTAGATCACTCACATTGATTTAATTATTTATGGGTTTGCTTCCATTTATTCAATAATTTATATTGAAAATTTTTACCTTATTTCAAAACACTATCATTCAATTCAATGCAATCTCTTACAGACTCTCTCTTTCCTCCTACCAACAGTACACAATTGACCAACATGACTATGTCTCTTATCTATCTCTCCTACCCTTTGCCCAATAGTATACAGTCGACCCAATCAACTATGTATTATTTTTCCTTATGTCTAATAGTACACAAGTGACCTAGTTGAATCTACACTAATCTCAGCCCCCTTTTTAGCAATACATAGTTGACCCAGTTGATCTTGTATCTGATTGCTTCCCTTACCCCTCTATCTAGTCAATATGGTTCTTTATTTGGTTTATTTCCTTCTCTATCTGGCCCACTTAGTCCTTTGTCCATGATTTCTCTTCCTTATCACTTAAAAATATGTTCATTTCCTCAAAACATCATGAAATCCCCCATTAGAATCTTCTTGGACAACTTAAATCCATTTATACAGTATATGGGGTTTTCTTTTCTCCCTCTCTTTGGCTCCCAAGAGAACCCTCACTCTTGGAGTACCTCTCCTCCTCCATTGATGTAGTGTAACTTGGTTCTAATCACACCCCAAGATGAAGTATGTGGATCCGATCCTTTTTTTACCTATCAAGATAATTATCATCTTTAATATTTTCAACATAATGTGGGAGCAATTGGCACAAGTATATCCAAAAATCCCACTAGTAATCCACCTTGTAATAACCCTCCCCCTAATACCAATGTGTGGAGTCCTCATATAAACACTAACCTACCAATTGATATGACTCAAATTATTACACAAGTCATATAACAAATGAACATAATAAAAACTTATAACACCTCTCAAATGATGAAATTACAACATCATTTGATTAATATGGATAATCAAACTTTGGTTTTAAATCCTCAAGCTAATCCAAATTTATTCCTCCACTTCTTAGAGATGCCTCAAGAAATTTTATTCCTCAACCTATCATGAATTAAAAAATGCTTCAAAATATCCAAAATAAGCCTTTATCTCCTTTCATTATGTCCATTGATATTGGTAATATTTCTCTAACTATCAACTATGATGGGACTAAAAACCCTGCATCCTTTCTTAAAGTACTTGACATTCTCTATAAAGAGTGGATCTAAACTAATAATTTTACCACAACTAAACTTCTAGTTAAACCTTCATTGGTGATGTATTGGAATGGTATAACCATATTTCCCAACATTAAATTTGGAAACTTGAATATTTTATCAATCCTCTTGTTAAATATTTTCAACACAATGACCTTCCTGAAAAATACCTTAGCCATTTTATCAATGCTAAGCAATCTCCCACTGAATCAGCTCATGATTTTATCAAATGATGGAAATATCTAGTCCATAAGGCTGACCATAACATGACTAATGATAATTTATTCAAACTCTTTATAGTTAATTAATTTAATTCCTTCACTTCAATATAAGGTTCAAAGTTTTTCCCCTCAAATGTTTAATGAAGCTCTTGACCAAGCCAATTTGAACCTAATACCAAATTCCTTAAGGGATATTTTAAAACTTATACCAATGCCATTAGTGGTAATACTCCTCAGACCAAACTAGGATTTGATAAAGATGATAATCCCCCATCTTCTCATACACCACTAAATTTGCAGTAAATGAAATAATTCTTAGCACCCTCTAAACCCTTTACTTATCCTAATAATCTTACTAAATGGTATGACCCTAATAAATTTTTTTGGTTCCATGATGACATTATTCATTCCCATGAAACTTGTAGAGGGCTTACCAAATTTTTTGTCTCCTATATGATTTTTATTCCTTCAATCATGAAGGCATGATCTAACTCTATTGTCAAGAATACAACATCACTTCTCAAAAATGATAAGCTTCCAAATATTTTTATTCTAATAACAAAAAATATTTTCCCATATCTACTAATAAAAAAATACCAAGGATGTTTGTGCCATTAATGTCAACTATGACCAATATTATAAAAATTCTCAATATGTTAATGTAGTTAAGGTCAACTATCATCACAAACCAACTCACAAAGATCCTGTCACTAAACCTAAAAAACCATATTTAGAAGAGAAACTTCTCAAAGATACTACAACCACTCATTTAGATCTAGAAGTTAATGAGGAACCCCTTCCTTCTGAACCCCCAATCACTTTCATTCCTTCAAAATAAACCTTACCTTTTAAACCTTGCACTGGTTCTTCTAAATCCCATTAGAACTTTCTCAAAGAACTTAACTCCATGCCTTGTAAGATTCCCCTTATGGAGTTAGTTTATACCTCCCTTTATCATCGTAAGTTCCTCATGCAACAATTACAAGAAATTAAAGATTCATCTTCTATAGATGAAGAACCACCCTATATTGAGCCTCAACCTACCAGCATGCATATCGTTGAATCCATTTGTCCTTCTTCTAAATTGTCCATTGAATTTTTTGAAGAGTACATGATTAATGATGAGATATTTTTTTTCACCGATGATACACCTATACTCATTAAAATAGCCATTAATAATACCATTATTTGTAAAGTTTTAGTTGATGAAGGGTCCAATATTAATGTGACATAGTGATGGCTCATCTAACAATTTGTCTATAATAAGGATCATCTCAAGAAAATTCAGCTCACCTATCATGGATTTGATAAAACTAATTAAAATCCACTTAGTTGTATTTTGCTTCCCCTAACAATAAAACAAAAGACTATTCAAACTAAACTTATGGTCATTTATTTTCCCCTATCTTATAACATACTCCTAGGCTACCCTTGGACTCATAGAATGAGGGCCATCACCTCTTCTAGTATCCAATGAATCAAGTTCTTACATAAAGGAAAATGTTATAAACATGAAGCCAATCCCAACCCTTGGAATATTCAACTTCCCAATCCTAAATCTCAATATCACATTCCCACCATTCATACAATCAATAGTGTTCCCTTACCTGAATTCATCAACATCAATCTAGACTTACAAGTTACTCTTGCTGACTCAGATGATGATGAACCTAATGACTTGAAACATACTTTCAACACTACTAAGATACTTCTTTATATCTTAGAGTGGCTTCCTCCTTATTTATTACCTCATGATCACACTATTCCTCTCATTGATGAGATCATTGATTTTGCCCCTCCATGAAATGCTCAAGACATTTTTTACCCAGAATATGCCTTCACATGCAATGATTATGGAGTGAAAAAATTATTCCAAGATCCTTTAATAATGTCTCCACACAAATTTAGTGATCTTTTAATTTCTCCTTTTGAAACTCCTCCTGAATCTCAAGCATGTACTATTTCTCCAACCTATGATGATAACTACACCATGTCCCAAGCTCAATCTCGAGTCTTGGATTTTTAACATTATAATAAAAAAATTTACCCAAATACATGATTTCAATTGTGATGTTCACACCATTTTCATGGATTTTGAATTAGCTCCTGAAGGTCATGTACCTTCCATTAATTCTACACTTTTTGATGTCAGGATCCTACTCCTCAATAAGAGTATATATGATTACCTCTTGTATAAGCAACTAAACATGGAATTTAACCAGAATGAATAAGTAACTAGAATTATGAAACAACATAGAATATGAGAGATAATACACAATTGTATTAATACTTATCCAGAAGGGAATACAATAAAGAAGATGCCACTTCTTCTCCACACCTTTCAAAAGTTTCCCACACCTCAAGTGTTCACCAGTAATTCTCCTCCAATAGTTCACTCTCTCAATCATGGTCACAACAATCAACTCAAATATAGAGTTGTTGTTCACCTCCACCAATCAGTAACAATGCTGCTAGTACACCAAGTACACAACCATACTCCAAGTAGATCTTCCCTTCTCTTGCTGCCACCTGCAAATCAACATACCTTACTTACCATGTAGATGTCTCTACACCCTGAAGAACCCTTGTCCTTGCCTCACCAAGTCCTCATGATTCTTCAACCAGTACCCCGGTGGATCTTCTAGTAGAACTTGCACAACCTGCAACTCTCCCTGATCATACACACTCAGCACCCCTTTGGAACTAGGAGGAGCTACTCTTGCTCTCTCTACAAGCACAATGGATTTCTAGCACACTTTTACAATATAGCCCATGAGTCTATTATATAGATCTCATTAATAAAATAATTAGACTTTCTTAATTAAAATAATTAGACTCGCAACTCAAGACCAAAAATAGTCTTTACATGCAAACTACCTGTCTAAAAATAGACCAGTCTAGAACCCGCATGCAAACTGCATGCAGACATAGGTTGCCAACATTGGCTCCTCCCTGACCGATGTCAACTGACTAATAACTAACATCGGTTGCTTCTTCACTGTAATCTGACTGACGTCAGCTGGCTAGACTGACATTGGTTCCTCTGTAACTCAACAACCCAACAACCTCCTCCTTGTTTGCATCAGTGAAGCTTTTAGCTCCACAACCTAACATTTGATACTCTTTGGGTGGTCAAACAAATCCTACCTTTAGAACATCTAAAAATTCTTACATATTCTCTAGCACCTATAGATCCCATCATTACATTCAATTATTCCCCCATTAAATAAACTAATTGTATACCAATCTCATCTGATCAACCTATCCCTCCTACTACCGATATTACATTAAATGTAAAGGCCACAAATATTCATCAGATACATTCTGAATATGATTGCCATGGTAATCAAATTCTTGATCTTATAGTAGATGTCAATTATTATGGTCCTCTTCCCACTTTGCCTAGTAATGAAGATATTATTGAATCACTTCATGCCTAAGAACCTCAACTTCCTCAACAACATCATAAACTTGAGAATTTTAAAAATAAGGTACCCTATTTCAATAACTTCATCACTATCATTAATCCTAAAATAAATCCAAATTCCTCTTTACCTAATGCACCATATCATTTCCAAGATGGTAATGCTATGCTTATTAAAGAAACTTTCATATGGTACTCCATCATGCCCTTGACCAATCACAACTTCCCATGAACTCACACCTATTGAACATGATAAATTTAGCCTAATTTTTGATATATATCATGAGATCTTTACCTAGTCCTATGAGGACATGTCTGGTATTGACCCTAAGATTGGTTCACAATATCATCACTTATCCTAATGCTAAACTTGTACACCAAAAGCAACAAAAATTTCCACCCAAATTTCCCACCTTATTCCATAAATAAATTATCAAGCTTATTAATGCTAAATTTATCAAACCCATGAAATATCTTAAATGGGTTTCTAACATAGTCCTTGTTCAAAATAAGGTCACTATGGTCCTTTGAATTTACATCCATTTCCATAACTTTAATCTTGATTGTCCCAAGGATAATTTCCCTCTACCTTCAATAGATGTCATTATCGATTCCATAGCTAGTTATGAAATGTTGTCTCTTATGGATGGTTTCTTGGGTTATAACCAAATTCACATTGCCCTTGAAAACCACCATAAGACAACTTTCACCACAAAATGGGGCACCTATTGCTACATTAAAATGACCTTCAACCTTAAAATTGTTGGAACTACCTATCAACAGGCCATGAATCACATCTTTCATGATCCTATTCACAAAATTATATAAAAATACGAGGATGACCTCATTTCTAAATCTAAATGTCATAAGACTCATCTATCTGATCTTGCCATAATCTTCAACCTCCTCCTTAAATATAAAGTTAGACTAAATCCTTACAAATTTGTTTTCAATGTAACATCTAGAGAACTATTAGGATTTAAATTTGCTAAAAAGTGTACTCCTTACTAGCTTCATGATGATCTAATTCATTCACCTCCAACCAAGTTTCAAACCATAGAATCTCCCTAGCCATTCTCCATGTGGGGATTAGATCTCATAGGCAAATTACCTCAATCTAAAGATGGAAATGTCATTATAATCATGGCCATAAAATATTTTACTAAATGAGTTGAGGCTATGCCCCTCATTAATGTCATTAGTACCACTATTTATAAATTAATCCTCAATCAAATCATTTACTTCTTTGGTTTCCCTCATACTATCATTTTAGAAAATGGTGGTAACTTCAAAAATAAAGATGTCAAATATATCTATGCTAAATTTAAAATCAATCACAAATTTTCCACACCCTACCATTTACAATGTAATGTCTAAGATGAGGCCACCAAAAAAAACTTAATAAAATTCTCCAAAAGATAATTCCTAAAACTTGCATGGATTGGCACCTTCATCTATATCTTTATTTTTGGGCCTATCACACTAGCATACACATTACCACTAGGGCAAGACCATTCTCTCTAGTCTATGGTTTTGAATTATTCCTCCCATTAGAATTTGAGCTTCCCTCTTTTTGTATCTCTCTTCATGGTATCATACTTGATGAATAATTATGTTAAGCTTGTCTGCATGTTCTTTATCTCCTTGATGAATGTTGTCTTTCTACTTTACAACATAATCAATAATACAATGCTCATATTGCCAAAAAACATAACAAATGAGTTAAAGTTTGCACATTTAATTTTGGTTATATTGTCCTTAAATTAGACTAAACTCATGACAAATAAGGTAAATATACCCAAAAATAGTGGGGCCCTTATTTAGTGAAAGATATTCTTGGTCTAAGCACCTATCACCTTCAAATCAATGAAGGACATATTTTTAAAGAACCCACCAATGCATAATTCCTCAAGAAGTACTTTGCCAAAATCCTTCCCTTATTTTCATGCTTTATATATGCTATCTATCTAACACTTTTTACATGATACTCAAATGGGTCTCACCCTTTGTAGTGGTTCTCTCTTTTCACAAACCCTAGTCCTTCCTTTTGGTATTTATGTTTCCCTTTTCCTCATGAGTTAAATTGTAAAACCATAGACAAAACCTAATCTTCCTCATGATTTTTCACTTTTATCCTCTTTGTTTTCTCACTTTCTAATACTTTTTGTCACCCCTTTGGATTCTCTTTTATGATTTTTAGTGTAGACATAGATAAGACCTGGCCTTCCTCATAAATACCATCATTTTCTTAATTATCTCTTTTTTACATGATTTATACACCCTCTTGGGCTTCTCTTTTATGAGTTGCAGTGTAAGACCATGTATAGGATTTGGCCTTCCTCATAAAATCACCAAATTTTCAATATTCCATTTTAGAATGTGTTTTGCAATGGCTATAAGTTTTTGATCTTTGTTATCAACTTTAATTGTTACTTCTTTTGATCGATGAACTTTGCACAACAATCTGTGTTAGCAGTTTTTCCTCCATTTGTCTCATTTTTATGGTAATGAATCACACTTTTTCTATCATTTCATCCCTTTTTTACCTTTGTCATATTTTTTATGATTTGAAGTAATTCAAATCGATTCATGTTTCACTCCTCTTAATTTATTTTCTTTTCACTCCACATTGGATAAAATAAGGTTGAATTCAAGATAACATCTTTTATTTTACCTAAATTTATGAGACTCTTAGACACCATACTTTTTAAGTTCTCTCTCTTAGTAACTAAGTCCCAAGTATTAAAACAAAAGTCATATTTAGCACCCATGTTTGGTTTCCCAAATCTGTATGGAGGAAGCATTAAAAAAACATTAAAAAAGTTAAAAGATAAATCAGTTAAAACAAAAGGCAATGATAAAAAAGGTAACATACAAATTTTAAAAGTCAAAATCACATAAAAATATGTGATTCAAAGCACATATCCTATCTATAATCAAATCTCAAACTCCATAATTAGCCTCAAAATAGAGCCAAGGTCCATTGGGGTGTAGTAGGATATTAGATTGTAATAGGATAATTCAACAAACTCTATGGTGCTACCTACTTTCTCATGCAAGTACCCAATCTTCGTAGTAGACCGATGGCTCTGTAAAGGGTCTCAAGGAATGGGGAACACACTGTGGGAAGGTAGATATATTTTAATTTTTATGCATATAACCTTCATGGGATGATCTATATACTTCATATATTGACCTAAGACTTGAGTGGCTAAGAGTTCTTTAGATTTATTAAGGTCGAAAGTCCTCTTGTTTTGACAAACCTAATTTGAGTGTCTTGACTTCAATAAAGAGTTCCTATACCTTGATTTTTATTTCATTATCCCCTCTACCCATCTCATTTCTCTCCTTGATATTCATGTGTGATTCTAAATATGTTTTCCCTTCTTATTATTCCCTCTTCTTCACATGTTAAAAACATACTATCACTACTTTATTTCAGTTTTATCTATCCTTAGAACAAAATAACATGTCTAAGTAACTAGGATTCATTTATTTCACCATGGCTCTACATTTCTAGATATACCTTGATTTCTTTTACCATTTGTCATTATTTTACTACCCTTTTTGTAGACATCTGAGTCCATTTCTATTTTCATGTTCTTTTTCTATTATTGAGTGAGGTTGGTTTGTTACTTCTCACTCAACAATATTGTTTTCCATTTTATGCACTTTTTTCCATTGTTGATTGAGTAAGGATTATTACTGCTCACTCATCAATGTTGATTTACCATTTTTCTTGCCCATCTTTATTTAAGGATTGTTACTAATTTCACATTGATGTTTGATTACCATCTTTTTTGACATGTATCCTTGGTTTGACTTGGTGAGTTTGCCTTTATTACTTAATGTTTACTTGTTTAAGTTTTTTAGTTTTTATTAGCCTTGGCTTTTTGGTTATCTAATTTACTCTAAAGTTTGACTTGGTCATTTGGTATAACATAGCACCTATCACCTTAGCTTGCCAAATTTCCAATTACATCCCATCCACATACCACTAGTTATTTTGGTTTTCCTACATTTGTTTATTTCTGATCTTTAGTTTTGTATCCTTGGGTTTGTCAAAAGTAGTCTCTGTACCTTTCATGATAAAAAATATAAACATAGAATACAACCATCCAATGATAAAATTAAGTTAAGGTATGCATACATTTACTTTTTTCCCTTTCAGTCATTTATTTTTAGTTATTTTTGCTTTAAATACTACAAATTTTCTTAGCCTTAGTGTTGTGTGTTACTATGTTCTTTCTCAAATCATGATCCCCTATTACACCTATGTGACATGTGATGAGCTTCAAGTGGGGCATATGTATACACATAATATTTTCAAACTTTATCAATTACTAACATTTTATATATTGAAGGAACCCATTGAGTCTTAATCTCTATGAGTGCACACCCTAATAGGTGCATTGAGAAAGGGGTGGGCAGCCCATTGTGGCTTTGTAGGATTATTGTCCCTTTTTTCCACTTGTTATCAATCTAACCTTCCCCTAAAACCATTCCATTAAGCTTTGCCTCCTATTTTTCACCCTCATCTAGTCTTTTACCACCTTCATTATCCCTTACCTAACCTAAAACCAATTATTGATTATTTACATTACATATTCAGCCACATTGACCTTGTACTCTTATTGACAAAACTCATTAGGGTCTAGGTCGGCCCTTGGCCAACCTAGTCAATGACCTAGTTTGTTTTTGTCAATTATGATACTAGGTTGATCGGGTTGACCTTGTTAGCCTTAACTTTTGGAAGGGTTTAGGGTTAAATTCACCTATATAAACATGTTCATTTCACCATTATTAGAGAGACAAAAAGAGTTAATTATTCATTTACGCCTCTTTACAATATGTAATTTTACCATTCTACTTGAGGAATATTAGATGAGGGTTTCTAATTGGAGAAAAATCTTATTTTGTGGAGAAGTCTTGGATGTTTTGGCCTTTTTTAGTCATCCTTACAAACCACAAAAACCTCTTGTAAAGCACCTTTGTCAAAGGAAGAGATTGAGTCTTGGCGGGTTCATATTCAAGGTAAGTATCTCTAACTTTGCTCCTCTTTTGAGTAGATAGAGTAGATAGAAGTAACATAAGTAATGGATTTTGAATATATTTATCTCTCCATGTATTAGGGTTTTACCTATACATAACTTAATCAGGATTCTCTTATGAATATTTAATTTTATGTTTACTAACCCACACTTTGTGACACAAGCTTTGGTGAGCACTAGATTAGACTTTACTTGTTATTATTTTAGTGAATATGAAAACATAGGACCTAGTTAGGGTTACTATGTAGTTTTTCTTGATTGAAGGCTTTGAAACCCTCTCTAGTGATATTATTTGTGGTAAGATATCCTTTGATTAGGTTTAGCATATCCATCTTGGTCATGACCCTAATTATCTAATGTATCCCCAATCGAAAGTGTAAGTAGGATTTATCTTCTTTGAGATAGGATTGATTTGTAGATTTTATGCATTTCCCATTACACACACTAGGTACTTAATTATTATTTTTATATTTCATTAAGTATATATGAGAAATTATTGGACAAATTCTCATTTTGTTCAAAATTCTTATTATCAACTTTGGTTTCATTGACTTAGATCTCATGGTATTTTCAAAAACATATAAAAGGAAAAAATAACAACATATGTTATTGTCTACTCAAATAGGAGCTTCATCATCACAAAATCAACCATTGACAACTACATCCACTACCTTAGCATACACATTCATTCATACTTCAATGGGGGAGTATTCTCATAAGTTAGCTCTGATTTAGTTCCTCTACATGCACCAACATGTCCCACTTATCCATATACTAAATTATCCACTACATCAATGGCCCTTACTTTCAATTCAACTAGTCAGAAGTTTCCATTAGAGTCCTGATTAGTTCAATTCTAGTTACCATCAACAATTCCACCCTAACATCATAGAGTGACTTTTTGGTCTAATTTTGGAAATATATTTATGTATGTTATTATCAAATAATTCAATTGTACATGCAATCCTGATAACTAAATTAAGAAATATTTGATTTATATATTTGTAAAAATGCAATAGAGCTTTAAATATGAAGTTGTGCCCATCTAAATCTATATATTCACAATAATTATTCATTATAAAGGGGAGAGAATTTTGGTGGATTAATGAAATATAATTTTTTTTGAAACTATTATGTGATTTTATGTTGATTTTTCTTCTCTTCCAAGTCTTTATATTTTACTTGAAGAATTTTGATTAATTTGATAGCGCTATATCAATATTAAGCATGTATTTTTAAGGCAATGATTAGATTGAATTATGTTATTATTATCAATCCTTAGATTATAGATCATACTTTCATCTTGTTAATAATGTGATTATGTTTATCAATTTAGTATTAACATTATTTTTTATTTTGATCACTAAGTTATGCTAAAACAAATCTTTTGACTCTTCACTAAGTTTGTTATATCCTATTATGGCAACTAGTTTATAATATGCATTAGTTTGTGACCCATTTTTATCTAGGTCTATATATCAATTTGGAAGGGTTTAATATTAAATATGAATCACATAATCCCTTCTTTTCTTCTCTACCTTTCCCTCTTATTTTTTCTTTTTTGATCAAATCAACCTTAGATTAGATAATCCATCCATTATAGGTTAACTTTTAAAATATTTAGGTTAGATGTTAAATGTAAGTAAATAAATAATAAATTAATCACTATTCCACCATGTGGTTATTTATAAAACTAAATACCTTTGACTCATGCCTTGGAATGATTTGTCACTAGTCCTAAAATGAGATGGTCTTTCCTGTAGGGATATTTGGCATGCATAAACCCATATCAATAGTAAGCTAAATATTTTTTCCACTGTCTAAATAAGTTTAATATTATTTTTTGATGTAGCCTTATTTTTTATTATGAAACACACCTTAAATAAATAAATCCTTGTGTTCTATTTTCCTTGGCACTCTATAAGTCTCTGTCTCTTCACAGATTATTACACAAGTCCTTATTTAAGTGCCATGATTCCTTCCCATTAGTACATCCTTATGTGTATTTTATCTCTATATGCACTTCTTTCCTTAGCCAAAATATGTCCCTTTATTTTCTAAATCCCATACAACACTCATCTACCTTAATTTTTCGTAAGTAGACTCTTACACAATCAAGTACAACCTCCCAAATCTATTGTGTCATGCAACTACACAATGCTAAAATTAGTTTTTTATTGAAAAATTTAATCTATTTTTAGGTGATGTAAGATTTATAATTTTCCTAATATGCTATACATCACCTAGGTATTATTTTTCACTCTTGTTCTAGTTGTATACACCTAGTATTTGTATAGTACTAGTTCTTTTCTATGGTATTAGTATGATAATGTTCTTATGGATCATTGTGGACATTAGGATCATATTATTGTATTATATTACCATTACCATCACTTTTTACCTATTAATATTTCATATTCCATGAATCTCCTTTATTTTTCATATTTTCTCTCATTTTTAATCTCTCTTTTTATGTTTCTTTTTTTCTTCTATAGGATTTATTGTTCCTAAGAATCTACAAAAAATATACCACTGTGATCTTGGTTTTTAATGGGAATATAATATAACCAAGAGCATACAACTCTTATCACAAATATTTTCTCCTTTATCATCCCTTTTGGTTCTTATTTATGTTTATGTCTAGTTTATTCATCATTTCTTGCCTGTTATGTGTCAGTTTGTGTGTGAAAATGGTCCTAATTTTGATTCGAGAAGTATATAATTGCATGAGTGTATTGATGAATTTAAAATAAAGAAATTAATTTATTTTGGTAATCCATTTATCAACAAGTAAACTTAAAATGATTGAATTGTTAGAGTATAAACCCTATTCCATATATATATTGAAAGAGCATATAGATTATACTAGTTTAGTTCATCTCATGGATAAGCATAAAGATAAGGTTTAGGATATTCATAGTGTGCTACACTTCCTACTATATTGTATCAACCATTGATCCTTAACTTTTCAAAGAAAACATGGGTCTAACTAAGGCATGATCCTCATAACTGTCCCAAAATTTTAAGTTTTTTTCATTTTAGTTTGAGTTGATTAGAGTTGTAAATAAGGAGATTATTTTTTTGGGAGATCTATAGTGAATTACAACAATATAAGTAAGGTTTTTAAAGAATATAAGTATAGAAACACTTTCACTAAAAAAATTAGGATATGACATATTTCTTCTAGGATTTTATGTAGTTGATAATGATCATACCTCATCTCTAAAGGAGTGTACCACTATTCCCCTAGTCATTTTTTTTATAGTTCATCAACTTTGTACAAGTTTTCTTGGTCTTCTTCACATAAGTCTATGGAAATTTTTTCAAATAATTTTAGTCTCCAATAACACATAGGTTTTCAAAAAAATGGAACTATATAATAACTACTTATTTACCAATTTAAAGAATTTAATCCACTTTGATTCCCATAATTAAGTTTTTCTTAAATGTTATATTGTTGCATTTTGTTCACAATTCTTTATTGCCCATTACTTTTTACGGTTAAGTGTAGTATCCTTGACCTAATTCATCATTTTCATACTATATTTTTTATAACCCACATTTATTTTTATGGTCCCTATGGTTGATTCTATTTTTTTCCCCATCATTCAACCATAGTTCCTTGTCCTTACTCCAAATCCTCAAATATCACCATCTTTTAGTTTTGATCTATATTTTAACCTTTTACTTAGATTTTTTTACACCATGTTAGCCTTTATTATCCTTAGTCCTTTCTCCCATTTTAAAATTTATGCATGTGTGTTTCTTATCACTTCTTATCAATATACTTTATTCACTTACATCATATGTTTTTATGGTAGTATCTTCATGGGATGTTCCTAGCCTATGCATGTTATTATACATCATGAAATAGTTACTATTGATTTTTTTTATTATCAATGATTAAAATTTTATTTATGATGATATATCATATAATATTAACATATGGTTTGAAACATGGTAAGGTTGTGTGTAATGATAATTATTTATATGTTGATACCTTTGAAATTACTAAACTTTCCTTAGAGCCTTATATAATATATCTTGTGTTGATCATTATATGATAATTTATTATGAAGTATATATTGTAATTAATTAAAGGGATAGATACAAAAAGTTAATATTTCCTCATTTATTTCCTAGCCTCAAGGTGGGATTAACTAAAACATCCCACCTAACCTTCCTCAAGCCCCAAGACTAAGATTAGAGGCCTCCAAATGATATGATATTGTAGATCAACTTAAGAACATTCATTGAAAAATATAAAATCTATAATTATTTAAAATGTCCAAGATATATAAAGGCATACTTTATAAGGCCTTAGATGCAACTACTTTACCAAGTAATACTCAACCTTCCAACTTTATGTATATTGTTAAATGTTTTTTAGATAATGATAAAATTATCACTTTTGAGCATGATGAGTTACCTTGAATTTTGAATCAACATTTACCTTTATACATTCAAGTTATAGTCAATAATAAATAGACCAAAATAGTTCTTGTGGATAATGTTTTAATATTAAACTATTGTATTGATTCCTTTCTTAATGCACTTGAAATTATAACATAATCCCTCATAAACTCATATATGATCACTAAAGTTTTTTAAAATCAACAAAAAAGGACATAGGTGTAATTATATTGAACATACATGTTAGCCTTCCAATTGGGACCTCAAGATGTGCCTATTGAATTAGGAACATTAGGTGATCTTAGAGGAAATTTAAGATACTTTTATCCTCTCATTTAAATTATTTTAAGGATAATCTAGGGCATGATTTGTAGGTATACGGTTCCATGATATATCCTAATTAAAATAGATATTCAAGAGATACATTATTATCATCAAAGGGTCAATTCCTATTAATGCTTACATGAGATTCTCTATACTACCTAATCCAATTCAATGGGTACACTTAAAAAACTTAGTCAAAATTTTATAAATAAAAGGGTCTGGTTAAATATATCAAAGAAATAACCAAAA
Organism: Torreya grandis; assembly: GCA_037957365.1. NCBI lineage: Eukaryota > Viridiplantae > Streptophyta > Pinopsida > Cupressales > Taxaceae > Torreya > Torreya grandis. The sequence continues at coordinate 1,525,870 of JARHVA010000116.1, read as the reverse complement.
TGGAATAATGAGTAAGGCAAGAAAGAGAGGTTTATGGGCAAGTAGGAAAATATCAATACTAAAGACCCAAACACATGCCCAGCTATAGTTTTACCACTGTATGCTAAGTTTCACATGAGTTTGGACTTCATCCACACACAAAAGTAAGTCTAGGTAAAATAACATATGACAGACTCCAATAACTCTTTATAGAAATAAAGACATATAAAACTATATCTAAATACACACAGGCTCACAATGATCTCAATGAAATGGAAAGACCAAAGAAACCAGTTAGAATAAATTGTTTCCCATCCTAACTATTACAATATTGAGAAAATATATGTATTACAGCTTATAGCATTAATATCATTCATTTTTACATAGAAAATTAGAAGACATTTATAATGTAAAACACAATCAGATAAAAATAGAATTTTTATTAATCTTCTAGTGTTTTACTACAAAATTTATGACCTTCGTAATGAGATACAAAGTAGAATACATAGGGATGAGATGGGATCCTCCTAAAAATAGTAAAAAATCCCATTCCTAGCCATAATGGCTCAAAATAGTTACCAACCTAATCATTACCATGATGTTTCCATAAAATACAAAGAAGAGAGAAAAAGGAACTAGATCCATGACAACATATTCCTCATTAGGACCACAAGGAAAATCATTGTGAACTTTTTAGGGACCACTTCCTAGTTTATTTAAGGCATCCTAATGAGCTGGAAAAACTTTTTCCACTAAGTTGCCTCTCGATCAAGCTTCAACATATTAACATATGGCTCTTGAAAAATCACCTCTACTTGAGTTAATAGTATATCATGTGCCTTGATAGGAGCTTCAAGAGAAAATTTTATCTCATTTACTTGGTTGATGTTTATGATTGATTGTGTGGTAATATATATGATATATTGGGATCTATATCTATTGTCCTTCACCACCTTATTCTTAATTACCACTTTAAAATGTTCTAGGTGGACCCCAAATTCATCAAGGCTGAGTAAGGTGCCATCTGGGTGAAAAAAGACTATGATGTTAACTTCCTTAACTTAGTCAAGGATTTGATCCTTGATTTATCCAAGGGATTGATGGTGGATTCTATATCCCTAATCTAGTGTGATCCTCATGCTCCCTATAAATATATTTTATAGATTTAGGTCTATGTGAGTTATGAGCTTAAGCTTGAGAACATCCATCTGTTGATAATTAACACCATATTCCTACATTTGTTATCTACCTTAATAATTACCTCTAAACATTATTATGTTATTTCAAAGAGAAAATTTCTCTTAGAAATATATCTAGTCAACTCCCTAATGGATATAAATAATATCACAAGGGTAGCTTCAACCTTGCGAACCAAACCAATAGGGAATGATCTCCTCACCTAAGTCTCTAAGGTCATTATTTGGTCCTTGAGGTCCTCCAAAAATTTATTCATGAGCTTGTTACTAGCCTCTATTATAGAGACTAGGTCCTCTAAAATGTTTTATTCCCCCATGGTATTCCTCTTCTTTATGAGAGAGAAGATATCATGTTTTGTTCTCTAAATAAAAGGGTCCCCATCTTGAGTGAAGGTCTAAGTAAGCACCCTCCTCATCTTGACTGAATCTTGATTAAACTATAGTTTAATATCAAGGTCCCCATGGTGGACCATCTCGATCCTTTATGCACCTAAAGCTTCAATGGGGCCCATCCATCCTTGACCTACCATTAATCCCAAGGTAGTGGAAGATGAGACATTGAAGGTGGTGGTAGCTAAAGTGGAAGGTGGAAGCATGGGTGGAAGACATAAGAATGAATGTGAGGGATTGAATGGAATGGATGATGGAGAGCGAAGTTTGGGTGAAAATGGGGGAGTTACTAAATGGGAAGCTCATAGAAATAATTGAGACCTTAATTAGTCTTAGGTCATAGAAACATGGGGCTAAACTATGCCTGAGATCTATGTATTTAGTCTAAAAGAGGAAATTAGATGATTAAATATAAGTCTTAAGGAACTTAGTGTGATGGAAAGAGAGGCCTAGGATGGTTCTATTGGTGAAAATTGAGGCTATGCTGTGTACAAGGTGTAATTAGCCTTGGAATCTTAGTAGGTTTCTAGTTGGGGCTCACCTATGGTGTTTCTAAACTTGAAGGGGTTATCCCAGATGAAACCTATGGAGGTGTTGTAGTCACTATTGGAGTTATAAAAGCATCAAATTTTGTGTGAGTAGAGGAAACTAGGGTACCCATAGTCAAAAATGTTATATATACAATTATGGAATTGGGAGGGATTATGTCAACCTACAGGGTAATCCATGGAGTAATTGATGGGGCTGACCAAGTTGATGTGGCTAATGTGAGCTAAAGTAGGGTCGTATGGTAAATTGGGGGAGTCAAAAATTTTGGACCACCAAATATTTCATAAGCTAGTAGACAAAGGGGAACCTAGGCACTTGCAAGGGACAACATAGGAGGATTCATAATAGGGGGAGGTTTTAGATAGGTTGGAAAACTAAGAATAATAAATGCAACTGAAGCTAGTGGAGCATGAGAAACTGGGGTACTCTCTACAAATGTTATGAAAGAGATCACAATAAGATTAGGTTGAACTTGGGCTAGAAATCAAGAAGGAGTTTTAAGGGGTTACTTATACATACCAAAAGAATGGATGGAAACCTCTAAGGATGCTACATATTGGTCTTGAGGTGGGCTCTCTTGTGACCTTGAGCTACTTAGGAAATGGAGGGCATAGATATCATGAGGATGGATTACCTAGGAGGTTTCAATAGATGAATTAGATACAAAGATGAATTAGTAGTAATTGGGATGCCTTATACTATTAACCAAGTTATCCCTTTTACTATTGTTGGGACTTTGACAATAGGATATTGGGGAACTAATTATGGGGGGCATTGTCTCTCTTTTAATACTCCCAAGTTGTGTTTTTACTTTATAGCAATGTTTTGCTTCAATATTTATGATCACCTCTACATATATATAAATTTTAAGGTAGATTTCATCATCAAGGTGGATCTCATGGTGGTATGTAGTATTGAGTCACACTTGAAACTTCTCTACATGAGCATTCATCATACCTTAAGGATCCCATTATCTATCATCAATCTTTGAAAGGTTTAACAAGTTCCTATGGATGGCCAAATCTTGTAGTGCATCTAAATTATTATATTCATCATACCCAATAATCATTGGGAATATTGGGTAAGCCTTTTTCCTTCTAGCAAGGTAGAGACCTATGATACTCTTGGATAGCTACTGAGGGATTTCTTGCTAAGTGAGGAGATCTAGGACCATGTAGGGAAACTAAAGAGGAGAACACTAGATACCTTTCACCTTAATCATAGAATGATCCTGATAGTACGAATATACATTAATGGTAAGAATTGAGTATTGCATCTCCTCATAAATATTTGGAATCTAATTTTCATTGATGTTGAAGTACACCTAAGGAATAAATGGTCATAGATGTCTTGGATATAACATCTATAGTGGTGAATGTATAAATTACCAAATACTACATGCACTATAGACCCTATTTTCACCCATGGAGAGAAAGTTATGCTTCAAAAATCCAAGGTGATGCATGTGGCTTCAATCTAGTAAGACATTATGTATAAGTTTCCCCCAACCCGTACCCTATTAACCTACTATGTGATGTTAAAGGTGATGATTTCCTAGATTGTAAAGACAACAACCCTTTTGAGGATGATGTTGATAATATGGAACCAACTATTTTAGACATGAAAAATATCACTCTCCCTATATAGGGGGTTAAGAAGCAACATGCCAATCCACACTCCCTCATAGAATGCTTTGATGATATAGGATTCAGGCTCTTCCTTATTCAGCCAATGATCAAAATATTTGACCCAGTCCTTAATAACCTCATATATATCATGGGTATTTAAACATATATAGGTGACCTATACATCACATTTAATATCAAGGTTTTATATATTTTAATATTTCTTGAAGGTAGCCTTGAAAATTTCTTCAATATTGAATCTCATAGTTGGGAAATACAAAATGTATTTACTACACTTAGAGGTGCATAGAAACTTGTTAAAGAGATCACTTCATGGGAAGAAATTTGTATTAGTAGTAGCCTTGTGTAGTCTTAAGGATCTAATGGATATGAGATCATAAAAAAACTCAACATCATCATCTTCTAGCTCATCATCACTGTTATCATTATGTATATCTTCAATTATCTTATATATTTTATTATAATTCTTGAATATTGTGACACCCTGTAGTAAGGTGGTATCCTAGAATTATTTCTCTAGTTTGGAATTTGAAATTGAGGTGTCCATTTCTAAATTACTTCTCTTCTCTATCTATGACTTTAACAAGGATGTACTTTGGGATATAGATGGAATTCAAGGTAGAGGGCTCTATATAATTTGAATTCGTAGAAGATAGATAATTGTGAGCCCAATTAGGATGGGACCTTATAAGGATTTATGATAAATTTTTTATTAATGGATTTATAGGATTTCATCATGAAAATTAAAATCTAATTTGATGAGCTTGATCTTAATTCAACCATTTTTGGGTCTAGATACAATCCTTTAGAATAGGCTTTAATTAGATTGGTTGGTTATGATGGGATCTATCTGTGTGTCAAATCGTGAACCAACTAAGTGAGATAATAAATAGAGTGCGGTGGGAACATGCCTAGATTTATCCCTCATGACATCTAGAATGTGTATATAATAAACCACATGCCACTTATACATTAGTGTGCTTAATGGGTATTGTGATGATTAGTTTAACGGGGTGTTCCTTCAACTTAATACCTCTACCTATGTAGATTGGCTTTATGAGTTAAATAATTACATGAAATATTATATTATTAGATCCTAAGATCTTGATCTATACTATTTTATGACTCATTAGGATGGTTTGGGGCCTATTTGGACATTGTTTATATTAAAGTACATATGGCACTTTCCTATTGCATTGGGGATATGACACTCTAACACCTTTGAGTGTATGGCTACATGTGGTGTTCTCCCATTAGATTAGGTCCCTTGAGGCTCTAAAAACTTTGAAAATTCTAAGTTTATGGGTACACATGGCACTCTCCCATTAGATCGGCCCTTTTAGGGCTCTAACAACTCTGATACCTTTAAGTGTATGGGTACACATTGTGATCTCTCATTATATTGGCCTCTTAAGGATATAACATCTAAGACACCACATTTTGCATAGGTAAATGTGTAACTCTCCCATTATATTGGGCCTCTCAAGGATATGATAGCTCTGACACCTCCAAATGTATGGGTAAACATGGCACTCTCCCATTAGATTAGGCATTCTAAGGCTTTGATATCTCTAACACCTATGGGACCTAAAAAATATAAAAAATTACCAAGTTATTTTTAAAAGTGTCCCATAATTAAGTGGGTGATTACTTGTCATAAAATAAGGTTTGTGAGCTACCAACTAGACTTTGGGACTAAGACTCTAGGACTACCTATTTAAAATATTTTATTGCAGGGAATAGTTAGTGCTATAAAAAAACTAAGTATGGAAAACACTTCAAAATTGTAATGGGATTAATATTTTTAAAATAAATAGACTATAAAATATCTTCAACATAAACAAATGGGTCATTATCATAATTGTAGAAAATATCCAATAATGGAAATCTAATAGGCACCTGAGATTTTAGGAAATGATAAGGATCAGATTGGGATTGATAGAGGGACAATAAATTTTAGGATTGTATGTAGTGAAAAGATCACCTTTTATTCTATGAAAAGGGATGTGTTGGCCACAATAAATGGCAACTACATAGGGAAAATTTTGTCCAGTGTTTAGAACCTAGACTATAGACCTCCATTATTAAACAAGTGGATCAGTAGTCAGAAACTTCTTTAAAAATAACAATAGGAGAAAGGAGCACTTAAGTATACTTTAGAACATAAAATATTGGGATTTATTTCCTTCAAGAGGTAATCATGTGTGAAGAGTGATTTATTTACTTTAGTCTCCCTTTGAAATCATGATCATGCGTAGAGATGGTTTAGGTGTGTAGAACCCCTAAAATTTATTTATTATTTTGCATAAATTGTCTAAGGGAAGGGTCAAACATTAATCTATTTCCATCTAGAGATTTATATCCCTAATATAGATCTTGGGGTTTGTTCCAAGCCTTGCTCTATTTCTAGGTAGTCTAGAAATCCTACGATGAAGGTTGCCCAAATCACCCTTTATTTGGAAGAGACTTAAATATTTCCTTGAGATTTCATACTTCATTTAGTTTTGATGTTTCCTTAATTTCTATCCTTGAAGTTTGGGAACCACCGTAGCCAAGGTTAATGGTTGATTTAGTGAATGATTAGCACTAAGGGGACTCTTCCCTTATTTAGTGAATTTAGGGTAACCTTTTGATGGTATTTAAGTGTGGTGATGACTGCTTATTAGAAATAAAAAAAATTTCAATTCACCTACTTAGTTTCAAATCATTGGTTCCTTTCTTACTCGGTAATTAGAAAGTAATTTCATTGTTTATCATATTTTTTTAAATAATAGAATCTTGCTTTCTATTTCTTATTTTTTAGACTATGTATTCAATGATTTTCCAACTTATTAATGCTCAAATAACCCTTATTCCTAAAATGGGGACCCTCCTATTTTGATTCTTCAAAATGCCTAAAATCCAAGCTTACTAAGTCATTTGTCCACATTAAAAACTGATTTAATACTTCCTAGTAGTTTCTTGGTTAAATATTCATTTTGTAATAGAAACTAGCATTTAGAAATATTTGAATTATTATAAGTTGATTCAAGTTTACTCCCAGTTTTAATGGATAATTAACCATGAATTGATTCAATGTGTGTATACAAGCCTTAGTCAAATTATTCCACCTGGTCTTAGAGTGGGCATGAATATAATAGACTTGTTAAACCCTACTGGACTAACATTAAATTCTATTTGAAGGATTTACTTACGTAATTTTGCTTTAAATTTGATTCATTTTGCTTATGATGGGTATTTGACATTTCCCAAAGTCTAAATTAACTCTTGCATAGATTTTTAGGACATATAAGTTAAACTAGTAGTTAAAACACCTCATGGGACATCAACTTTAAGACCACAATCTAAAAAGGATAAATGCCCACCTCAATAGCCTTCACGATGCCCCAATGATTCATCACTTTGTGCATGACACTTGGAATGAATATACAAACCCCATGAGCCATATGGTGTCAAGCCAAGAGCTTTTGAAAGAGTTAGCCATTGGAATTCAAATCCATAGGCTACGTGTCAAGATCATAACCCATCTGAGCAAACCTAATCAATCTGAGTTTTCATATATCCCACTATAATGATGACTCTCATGAGATACCACCGTATGTCCCTAGTGTAACCATCCAAATCTGAGTAGCATTTTAAAATGACGTGTGTCTCAAAAGGTTCATCCAGAACCAACACATGTCAATACTACATCATATTCAATCCAAATCTCATGAGGGTCTGTTGGATGAACACGTGGATGCACCTAAGCCATTCGATCAAGTTTTGATGGTATCCAGTTATCCAAGCCTCTTCCAAGAATGATAAATGGTAGAAGAATGAAGAGGAGCTCACAGAAAAGATGTATGTCCCCCTTAGACCCATATGATGATGAAACTTATCATGCCCATGCTACTCCTATCTAAAGAACCACTTGATCACCTTTGAAGGCCTACAAGAATGACATGTGTCCTCATTGGACCCGTAAGATGATGCCATGTGTCATTCCTATAAAGTTTCATTCTTAGATCAACCAAATCATTTTTTAGAGTGACACATGGTTCAACCCAAGCCACAAATTTAAAACAAAGTTGTTGATATCTACCTAGAGGCCTTTTGAAGGCAACACCTATCATAATAAGGTTGTGATTACCTATGAGAGAGCCACCTGGTAAAGAAGAATCCATGATTGTATGTGAAAGCAACACATGGCACTCCCACAACCAATCAAAACTAAAGGGATCCACCCAAGAAATCACCACAAATAGAGGAATGCCACATGGTAGGATATAAATGACTCACTACATTAAGCTACATCTAGAGAGCTTGAGAGCAATCAAAAAATGCCATGTGTCTAGATTTGAGTGAAATAAGCAGCCAAACCACTTTTAGGCCTCATAAGTGCCTAGATGGATCTCAGGTAGCATGCCACATGTCATAAGGTGGTATAATTTAACTTTAAATCTAAAATTAATGGTGAATCAATAATGAATTGATGTTAAATTTGAATTCTAAGGCACTTAAATGTCAAAATCAATAGTTTAGAGTGTTTTGAATGAAAAGGTGATGAGCTCACCATTAATGTGGTATGAACCAAGATTAACATAAAACCTTGAATTAATTAAATAAATATACAAAATGCTCCCCAAACTTGATTATTTCCTACCTACACTTGCATTTGAAAGCCCTAAGCATTTGCTCTCATTTATATCTTTGTTATCAAAGTTCAACCAAGCTTGAGCTCTTCATGGATTGCACCTAGGACACCATTGTTGGAGCTCCAAAGCTATTGAAAGATACATAAGGCATTAATTGTTAACTAGAACACCAAAAAGATGGCACATGTAGGACCTTCTACTTTTAGTAAGGGCATTTCATCCAAAAATGATGATTTCTTATTTTAATATGGTAATTCAGTATTTTTTAAAGACATAGAGTTCTTCCCCAAGGCCATAAACATAAGGGACATACATTATAGTAGTGTATATTACAGTGTTGAGGAAGCCAAGGATCTTGATTATTCTAATACCATGCCCCACATCATTCAGATTGCCTCTAACATCCTATTAATCCAAGCGACTAGTCTCCATAAAGTCATAGCAAAACTAGAGGTCATGCCATGCACTTACCTGGTATATGACATCTTTGGGATGTCAAAATGTGAATATGGGATGCTTAAATCCCTAAATCAAGGGCTCTCAATTGAATTCATCACCAAGCCTAGTTTATAAAATTATTATGACCTGCCTTTGCCATAGATGAAATATAACTAGAGCACTATCCAAAGATGGTTTTAGGTACACTCTCTAGATAAAGTCTTGGCCTCATGGGTAACTGACCCAAAGGGGATTGTCTACATGAATGATTAGAGGATCTAGTTATCCAATAGTTTAGAAAAGGAGTAAAGATTGGCCTAACCTTACTAAATAGGGTATTTGGCAATGCACATATTGTACATGTAGGTGTAAGGACTATCCCACTATTGTAATTAATTATAGAGAACCAATAAATTCCCCCACTTGGGGATATTATCAGTGAAAACTTGGTTATTTCTATGAATGACACATAAAAGAATGGGGCTCCATTCTATATGATGATCTAATTATTGGATGTCATATGTGCAATTACATAGTTATGGCCAAACACATAGTCTTCTTATAGGTAGAAAGTTATTCCCCAATCATTCTTTGCATTACACATCCATTGATTCAGGTAGAATATCAAGATAATAACAAAATATTTTTATCCCCTTGTCTACAAATCAATCACAGAATGTAAAATGAAAAGGGTGCCATCAAAATTTAGTCATGCATTAAGAGACATGGGCAGCTTCTGGCTCTACCCTTATTGTATAATAATTCAAGTAGAAGGGATAATGGTAGCTCCCCTTAGGCTACCAAGGTATGTGCTGATGAATTTGGCAAGAGAGGAAATAGCCTACCAAATGCTCCATGGAATTTATAGCCTCTTCAAGATGAATAATAAGACACCTCCCCATAAGGTTCCTTATAAATTAGGGAGAGCCAAGGTAAAATAATGGAAAGATGTAATAGTGGCAGCAAGGCATAGGGATTCTTACCTATTACCCAAGGATGACCTTAGAATGTGGGATCCAAACCAGGTCATTACCAATCACCTCACCAAATTCAAAAGATATGTGGTTGTAGAGTATAAGAATTAAGATGAGGTATATGATTGGATATACCTTGATGAAATGAATGATGAATTATTCCTAAAAAATACTACAAGGAAGAATATACTGCTTGAACTAAGGCTCGATCAAGAAAGGATAAAAAACCATATAGCAAGGACTCAGCTCCCACCAACTAATGGGAGCATGTTCAATATGGATTATGAAGAGAAATAATAAGAATAATAAGATAATAAAGTCCCTCTTATCATAAATAGTCCCTATAGACCCCCACTTTAGGCTTATCCAAGTGGGCAAGACGTACCTCCAAGCTCTGAGCAAGGATAAGCTAGCAACCAGCCTGGCCCCTCTAAAAGTCCCATAATTATAGTTGCACGTACTAAAGAATATAACACATAAATATATAACCAATTGAGTCCCACTATCATTGATTTTGAGGAAGAACAACAAGGAGTTGAGATCATATTAGGACTCTAGGCACTAGCTAGGAGAATAGTTGAGAAAGTATACACAAGAAAGAAGTCTCCTAGAGCTACAATGAGAGGAGTAGTGTCCCCTACATTAGGCTCCCAATATCCCTCTATAATTAATCCACTATTGTCTTATTTTATATATATTACTACATTTTCAACTACTATTGCTTCTACTACTGCTTGCACTCCTATGTTCACATCCCCCACCACTGCTTCCTTTGGAGGCACCATTCTCCGATTCATCTGTCATGCCACTACCAATTTTCCACCTCCACCAAGCACCCAAATCACTAGTGTTGGCCAATTTATGGGTTTTACCCCTTATCAAGCTACCACTACCAGTGGATCACTTGTCCTTAGCTCCATTTCATCCACCAATCCACTCAAACCCATTCCAAAATCATTCACCTTGTAGAAGCCACGTCACCTCACCACAACAACCCAAATGATAGGCCCCCAAAAATTACCCTCATTTGTGCTCTACATTGACCCTGTTAAGTCCTTGATTTATCCCCTTATCCATTTGGACTCATCCAATATATTCATCCTAACTAATCCCTAGCCTCTTCATCTACTTAAGCACTTCCATTGCAACCACCTCCTACACAACCACTATCTATGCTGCCCCAAATTGGGTGAGGAACATGATGCAAAAAATAAGGTAGGGAAGGCCTTACGTAAGCCAATATCTAACCCAAACTCGCATGATATTTGATGTAAAAACTAGTACCATGAAGAGAGTGGTCAAGAGATAAGTGGAGCAACCATAGTCAATCTTGACTATGATATACAAGAGTGAAGAACCACTCTTCACTTTGACCAAGAAGAGGAAAGCTAGCCCTAGAGAAGTACAAGAGTATGAAGAGGATCCTATATCCTTAGTGTAAGCACAAGTCGAATCAACTATTACTTTAATGAAGGGGATGAAATAGGAACTAAAGAGGCTAAAATAATAAACATTGGCCACTATGTAAGAGGGCACATTAATTTCAATAATCAATGTTGTAATCAATGTTTTCAACCTCTACAAGGTTATGAAGAAGAGATATGGAGATAACATCCAATAAGACAAGGTAGTCATGAATCTTGACCAAAGTCTTATCTACTATGACACCAAGTTAGCAAACTTGGCAAGAGTGGCAAGAAGCAATAAAATTCTTGATCTCAAAGTTTTACCTCTTGAATACATTGTGCCTACACAAACCATCCTCATGAATAGGAGGATAATTTTCAAGACATGGTTTGACCAACTCAAGGAAGAAAACACATCCTTTTAGAAAATTGATTTCCAAATATCCCACTTACTTAAAGACACCATGATCACCAGAGTGACCAAGCCTAATGGCTCTTTCATGGATGACCAAGAGTTTAGGGCATAGATGAATGTATTCATTTCATGGTTCTAGTAAGATGTGGATAAAATAAATATAGATATAGAGGTGATATACATAACATTCACCAATTAGAGGTTATATAAGGTAGAGTTAATTGAAGAGGGACTCAAGCCAATAGTCATGAAGCACAGTAGGCTGATCCAGGACATACCTGATTTGTTCAAGCCCATGATCCTAGAATTTTCCTAGATATAAAAAGACTACAAATAATGTGTCAAAGTTTGGACCAATGAGGAAGCTAGGAAGAAGTAGAACCAATAACAAGTTGGCCAACAATAGCCTCCCACCCCTTAGAGGATATTATGCTATGTTTTGTATTTCAAATATAGAATATTATTTTATAATGTGGTAGTTTAAGCTAGTTATTTATATATGGGTGCCACTTTTGGGCCCACTTGAACACATATTAATAATTTTTTAAATCCTATAAGTAGGGGTCCTCCCCTCATTTTTTAATTAGAAATATTCATTTACAAAAATCAATACAAAAGAGCCAAAGAATTCGTAAGATTATTTGTAGTGATTAATTATTTTTGTTTGTTATTAATCATGCTTTTAATGTCTAATTATTTCCTTTCTAAAAATTAATCTAGCAATTACCTTTTATACATGTATATGTTAGTTTGAGCTTAACACTAGGATGACTATTTTAATAGTATATTTGCTCTACTTTCTCTCATTTGCATATAGATGTGTTGTTAAATTTACTATAAGTGAGTTACCTTTATGCAAAATATATTATTAGATACATGAATTCTCATCCCTTGAATATTCAACTATTTATTTAGCTTTGAGTATTACACTAGGGCCGGTAGGTGTTAGTTTCATGTATTTTCTTTACGAGTTAGTAGAATTGGTAGTTTTATGTATCTTAAGCACAATCTCTTTCCTGCCTTACCCTACCCTCTCTAGAATCCACCCATGAATCACCTTAGCTTATATCATATTGTATATATCCATTGTTCATTTGAATTTCAGGTAATAATTGGCAAAAATTAAGATAATTCACAAAGATTAGCTAGAAACTATGTCACTACATAACATATGTTGTTCCTATAGCACGATCTACTTGTAAACTTTAATGTGGTGATCACATATTTGCTATTCATGTTATTCCAAGCAATAGTTGTATAAATAACTCAACCCCCAAGTTATTCCAAGACTTCAAATTGAGTTTTTCACTTTCCCCTTGTTCCCTAGTGACACAAGGAGCACTAAAAGTGCATCAACATGGAGAGAAAAGTTGGTGCTAGAAGGAGGGCCTATGCAACTATTGGCATAAATCTTTGTGGAATTAGCTTGTACATCATTATATACATGATTAATTATTTAAAATTACATGAATATTCTTATATGACACTAAGGATCTACATTATTTACATGAATATTAGCATCTTTCATGTGGATCTTTGTATTCTTTGAAAGATTTCATCAAAATTAGTGTTCATTTGTGCAAATTTGGTAAAATAACTTGGAAATTTTCTTAAATTCATCCAAATATAGGTGAAATACCCCATTATTTACATATTTTATAGGTTATTTTGATCATCTTTGCAAATTTTGGTATAAATTTATTAAAGGAACTCAAGTATTTATGCAAAGATCATTTTTTAAGATGTTATTGGTACTGAATCTAGGCATTTAAGATCTTAATTGTTCTATTTCATTTGGATTTAAGTGAACCTTTACATTACTTTGTACTTCAAGCATTATAACATTCTCTAGTTATTGAATAATACATTAAAACACTTTGATTTGTGAGTTTAACACTAATCTTTGTAGGTTTATGTGTAAAGCTAATGATATTGGTGCAGGGTTTGATAAATTTGAGGTTTCATAGCTCAAATCCTCAAAGGTCAAGGTGGAGTTATTTGATCTAATATTTTATATCAAGGATTCACTAGTACCTACAATAATTATCACTTTTGAGGTCATATTTAAATATCATTATGCTTTAGTACCCATCCTACATCCTAGAGTTGTTTAGGATTAGAACCAGGTCTTGATATGAACCTAAGACCCCTTTAGCATCCTTAGAAATTCATAGGAGGCAAGAGTGGACAAAGGTAGATGTAGGAAGTCTAGGACATAGCCAAAGTCCCCATCTAAAATAAATTTACAACCCCTTATACCAAATATAATCATGGCATGGTTATCTAGCTCATCCATCAATGTCCCTCAGCCCATGCATGATTCACCTAGGAATTTGGAAAAGTACCTACCCCTCTTTACCCCCACTAAGAGAGTAACCACTAAATAGTATATGAAATAATTTAAGGCATATTTTAGGTTGCTTAATTTGATTCATGAAGATATGGCATGTTACCTTTTTCCCTTCACCTTTAGGGATGCAACTTATGATTGGTTCCTTAACTTGCCCAAAAATTCCATCATGGTATGGAACCAATTTAATGATACCTTTATTGCCCAGTTCAGTAGGGTAGTTAGCCCAAGAGTCTGTACCAATAGTTTACCACCTTTAAAAGGGACCCAAAGGATCCAATCAAAATGTTTAATACTAGGTTATAGAAGATGTACACCCTAACATCCCCACTATACAATCATGTAGATGATCTAGCCTTGGAAATATACAAGAACACTTTAGACCCAATGACAATTGTCTTCTTGAGGAGAGTCATGGATATCAACACATTGCCTTTACCTTATGTTGAGGCTATGCATATTAACAAGCAAATTCACTTGTAAGGACACCCTAACTTTGTTATTCCCAACTATGATTCAAATCTGCCTACTTTGAATGGCATTCCCAATGCAAATCAAAACCAACCTACATTCAAAAAATACTAGTGCTCAACTAGTTACCTTTGAGTCATACTGCACCTAACTAGTAACTTGGATTATTCTACCAAATAAATGTTGTGGTACATCCCTAAAATAATCAAGTAATGGTGCAAATAAACAACACCAATGTGTAAGTTACCACCCAAAACAAGAGCCTAGAAACCCCAAAGGGAGAACTAGACTCAATCCAAAGGATTGTCCAAAATCTCGATAATGATTTCTTAGATCTCAAGAAGTAAATGGGTGACACTATTGAGAGCTACAATACGAATTATAATTTCCAAAGATACAATAGGCCTATCAAAAATAGTTAACCCCCTTTGAGTAAGTTTCCTGAGATTAATATTTGTGAGATGGCCTTGCCTAACTAGTGTAGAGTGCACAATACCACTAGACATGGAGAACTTGACTATGTTGAGTTATGCCATGCATTTAAATCCATTTAGAACCAAATTGAAGGATTCAACATGAATCCCACTAATCAAAACAAATCTAAAAGTTTTGATAACTCCAATGATGCCCTTATAGCCCCTAAATTGATCCTTATGGTTGAGAATTATGACTTTCCTATCCAATATGAGAATGAATGTAAAGACGATGTCGAATAAGTGCATATTTTCCAAAAGTACCAAAGGAAAAATTATGCCTTGAGGATAAAAGTTCATAACCCACCCTTGACAACCTCCACTCCACCTAATAAGCTAGACACACCCCCTGATAGAAGGACAAATAATAACCATCCACACCCCAAAGGTAAAGAGAGTCAATTGGTAACAAAGGTCCCCTACACAACATCAAAAGGTGGATACAACATAGTGGAAGACATGAATAATATCAAGGCAAACATAACATTGAATGAGCTCACACAGATTACTAAAAACATGATTTATTTTTAAAATCACTAAATGAAAAGCCTAGCTCCATAAATTGATTTTAGTGATTTCAAAATCCTTCTAATAATCAATTGAATCATTGAATGAAATTCCTATTAACTATTAGAATTTTTGGTAAGAATCTCCATAATTTCTTGCTTGATTCTGGTGCTTTATCTAATATTATGCCTCTAGGAATTTGTAAAAGATTGGGGCTAAACCTAGTCAAATCTAAAAAGGTAGTGGTACAATTACATAAGTTGAAAGTGAAGGTAATTGGTGAGTTGTTAAATATCCATATGTAGCTAGCTCAAAAACCTCAAGTATAGTAGTTCATCAACATTTAGGTCATTGATATACTAGAATCCTATGGATTGTTACTAAGCCATGATTGGACTAAATCTTTAAATGGATATATGTCTACTAACTATTCTCACATATGGTTACCTTGGTGTGGGATCCCTAATTAGATCAAAATTGATTGGGAACCCAAGATGAAAGACATGATCACTGAGTATAATGCCAAAATTAAAAGGTAAATTACCAATCCTCTAATTTAGGTGTTTATACTTTGGAGACCATTAACATCATTTTAGGTAATAACAAGACAAAAGAAGAATAAAATAAAGGTCTTTAGACTTGCACTTTGATGGTGCACAAGTAAAATAAGGTTCAGGTTTTGGGATTGTCCTGACAAATCCTAAAAACAAAGAGTATCTAGCTTCTTATAGATTACAATTTTCTTGAACTAAAAATTTAACAAACTATGAGGTTCTATCTTAGGACTTTAATTTGTAATTAAACATAAGGTTAAAGAACTGCTAGTCTATGGTGACTTTGAATTGGTTGTGAATCAAGTTAGGAGAATATATCAATGTAAATTTTCATGTTTAATAAAGTATTAATTTATATCTTGGGATTTAATCAAATTTTTTGACTCATTCAATATTATTTCCTTGCCTAAGGAGTAGAACCAGTTGGTAAATGTTCTAGTTTTAGTAGCAACAACCCTGGTACCTCGAAAGCTTTAAACTTTCAAGAATTCACCATTGAGATAATTTCATGCCCCTCCATTCCCAATAACATCAACCATTTCCAAGTATTTGATGATGACCAATAGATAATTGATTTCTTGTGCAATGTTATAATGTTCAAGTCTCATATCATTAATGAACAAGATGATATTCATGTACAAGATTTAAAGGATAGCAAAGATGAAGTAATGTAGATTAAAGAGAATTGAATACATAAAGTCATGATTTCCTTGGAAATAATTTTATATTAGGATAAATAATAGGTTGAATCTAAGTAGCCCAAATTAATTAGGAAGGATTACAAATAAGTAAACTTGGGAGAGTCTGGAAATGAGTAGAATGTTAACATTGGTCTAGTGTGCACCGATGAGGAATTGGAGAAATTCACTACCCTTATGAACAAGTTAAAGGATGTTATTAAATGGTTATATGATGACCTAAATATATTTGACACTAGTTTTATCACTCACACTATCCCCTTAAAATAAGCCTACAAGCCTTTTAGGCAAACACAAAGACCAATAAATATAGTGTTGGAACTGTCGACCATTTTTGGCCCAACAGGCCAAAAATTGGTCCCCCCTTTTTTTGTGTTGTTCTGAGCTAGTAATTTTTTATTTTGCATGAGTCTTAAAAATTTATATGAACTCTGCAGGTCCATTTCTATGGACTTTGCAGGTTTTCTACAGACTCCACATGGACTTCTACGAACTTTGCAGGTGTAGTCTTTCGACAGATGAAGAACCAGTTCAAAGAGTGTAAGGTTTTACAAAGCTTCTTCAGACTCTTGTCTAAATAAATTCACAAGGAAAGTTGGCATCTTTGAACTATTAAACCATTGAATTGGTTTAATTATTTGGTTCAATGCCTTGGTTCAATGCTTCGGTTCAACTGCAAAGTTCATTGGCAAAGTTCATCGCTTTGGTTCAATCAAAGTTCATCATCTCGGTTCAATTTAGTTGGTTTAATGCTTTGGTTCACTCAGTAAGTTCATCAAATAGTTCAATAGCTTTTGGTTCAATCAAAGGGTTCATCAGCTTGGTTCAAATCTTGGTTCAACAGTTGGTTCAAAGGAGCGGTTCAATGCAAAAGTTCAAGAGAGCCTCCCGAAGGACAAGTGCCCTTGCAGATGGCACTTGATCAATAAAAGCACCCTTCAAAAGGGTCATTTTCAAGAAAGCCACAAAGGTAAGTTCTTTCAAAAAAATTTAAGGCAATCGAAAGGCAAAGGCATAATTCCTTCAAACTTTTTGTCTAAAGGAATTCCTTTGGACAAAAAGTCCAAAGGAATTCGGAAAGGCTGCAAACAAAACTCCCGCAAAGATCAAGGCAAGAAAATAATTTCTTCAGAATTTTTGTCTAAAGGAATTCCTTAAGACAAAAAGTTTGAAGAAATTCAAAAAAAAATCTGTGAGCCCAAAAAAGCCCGAGGGAGAACTCCGAAAAAGTGACAAGGTAATTCTTGTAGAATTTTTGTCCACGAGAAAAAAGTCCGTAGGAAAAAGTCTATAGAAAAGGCCAAAGAGGAAATCTGAAGAGGGTCCAAGGGGTGATGGGCTCAAGGATGTCAAAGTCAAGCATGGTGAACTAACCGTTGGAAATTCAAAAGTAGTGATAGGTGCATGAACATCAATTTTAAGACGGTGAAATAGCCATTTGATTTTTAAAATGCTTGAGCGCTAACCAGAAAAGAGTCCAAGGAATGCAGTGACCCACCAAAAGATAGCCCTGGGGGCTGAAGGAGCCAAAAAGAGATAAACCAAGGAAGAAGAAAAAGTGTAGGAAAAGACAAAATATTCCAAGTGGAAAATGGGAGGCAAGTTATTTCCAGATGGTCACCAAATGGCACAAATAGTAAACAGTGCAGCCTGTCTTCTCCATTTTGCATTTATAAGGGGACAAACCATGTGAATGCCTTGAAGGGAGCATTCTGTTTGCAAAAAAGAGGTGCATCCCATGCTTCCACATTAATTCTTGAATGCCAAAGTCAAGATTGGTGATTACACAACATGGTTCCAGTAGGCCTTTTCTAGAAGAATGACATCAGCAACAGTGACTTCCTCTTCCTGATGCTCTCAGTGCACATGGGCCAGCTTATCAAGAGCACCAAATTATTTTCAAAGAAGAATCAAGTTCTCTTCTCCTTTTTATATATATTTTAAAAATTCTCATTTGAGAAGGAGGAATATCTTAGCCTTAAGGCAAAACTATGCCCAAAAATCTCTCAGGCTTGTAAGGCAGAACTCTGCCAAATTTTACCTTGAATCAGGACTTAGCATTTTTACCTCTATTTGAGCTTGCAGTTTTGGATATGTCTATGCCTTTATTCTGTGTTACGTCATTTTCCTTATGCTTTTGTAGGGTGATTTTAGCATGTCTAGTGCATTGTGATTTTCTCTTTTGCAGGTTCGCCAGAAGTGTCCCTAGAGGAGTGTAGGTGCTTGTGAATAGGCTGCCTTAAGTGTGTCTGAGGATGCCTCTGGTAGTTTCTTCCTCCTTGTATTTCCATAAACCCCTAGCTCACTATTTCAAAAGAGTTTCCACATCAGATGAAGTGTATGGGTGCTTCTTCTTGGTGAAAGTGTATATTTAGGCTGAGTGGATCATCATTTCTGGTGTATCAACTTTTTTTAGTTTAGGTTTAGGTTATATTTTAACATCTCTCTCCCTTTTCATCCCCCCCTTTTTCATTTATTTTTTAGCAGTAGGGGAAACCAAGGCCTAAAAGATACATCAGAGGGAGCTAGCCCTTATCTAGAGACTCTCCCCTCCAGCTTCACCAGTCCCATAGGCGAGAGGGGAGTTTCCATTGTTGCGTGTGGAAGGCAGGAGCTAGGCATCCTACCCAGGGTGTAATCCACTGCATCAAAAATTTTTGGCACACCTATTGGGATCAACTAGGACAAGTTGTGTCCAAAGAGTTAAATAATTTTTGGTGTGTTCTTTAACCAACTAACCTTTGGAGGCTTTTGCATCAACACCAATGGCGACTCTGAGTTGAATTAGCTGGTTAAGCAGTCTAGGTGCCATCAAGAAATCTTATTTTTTGTATGTATAATCCATTTGCCCAGCATCATGGGCCTTGTGTTCCTTCATATGACTTTGATTAGACTCAAAATTTTCATGCAATCACCTCAAGTAGCACTCCTAGTTTCCCTTCAATGATAAGGGAGGTGGTGTTGGAGTTTGAGAAGCAGGTAATGGAAATTGCCAGACTGGATGAGCAGTATGGATATCAACAAGAGCTGATGTATAAAGAGGAGTGTTTATTTAGGCAAGCTTAGGCCTTGCAATCCATAGAGGAAGAGGTAGCAAAAGGGAGGAATCCACTCATGCAAGGTAGCCAGCCTTGTGTGCCCCCTTTTATTCTAAATAAAGCCCCCTCTTGTACACCAAATCATTTCTACCAGATGGCCCTTGCTCACTCCAGCTCATCTGATGCATCAATCAACCTTGCTCTTGACCCCGTACACCTAGCCTTCAAGCACCAAAGGGAACTAGAACAACCTCCCATGGAGATGAACCTTCTAATTTCTTTAGATTGTGAATCTTCCTTCAGGGGGAAAATTATGAACCAACACATCTCTCTCAAAATTTCTCCTACTCATTATGATGATGCTGGTGACCTCCAAGAAAGACTCTTTCAGGATAATCTAGCCAAGCAAATTGAGGATTTAGAGGCTAAGGTGAGACTACTTCGTGAAGGAGAGATGAAACTTTCAGACCTTGTAGAGGAGCCCCAGGACCTTAGAGAAAACAAAGTTACTGCCTGTTCATAGGAGCAAAATTCCAATTCCAAGATCCTAAACTAGAAGAAAATAATAGAATCATGGGGTAAGAAGGAGGAGAAGAAAGGTTTTGCTTAAAACCTTGAAGAAGATGAGGCTGCTCCTGCTCATGATGATACTGGTGACCTCCAAGAAAGGCTCTTCCAAGAGGATATAACTAGACTAATTATAGAGTTGGAATCCAGAGAGAGATTCCTCAGCCAATGTGTGATGGATGGTTCAGACCCAACAACACATTCCATGTTTGAACACACCCCATCTACACACCCCCAAGAGAGCTATCAAGCCACACCTAATATAGATGAAGTACTAGCCAGATGGAAGGAGGAGAATAATTTGATTCTAGCTCAAGGACTACCTCCTCTTCCACATGGTTTTTCCACTTCACCCCTTCTCAAGGAGGAACCTATTCTGTAGGAGGCCATGGAGGAGTAGAAGATCCAATTTGTAGTTTCCTAGGAAGCTATCATGAGTGACAACAAAGAATAAATCATCATCGATGCTCCTTCGGAAGACATCGTCAATGATGGAGAAGACACAAGGCATGCATACATGTAGATGTTCCATCAATATGAAGAGGAACTTAAGCATGGTGAGCTCTCTCCCCCTTTGTTTGATGAACTTCCTTGTTGCTTCGATGAGGAACATGACTACGTTGAGGAGCTTGAGTTGGAGGAGGACCAGATGGATGCCTTTGAACATCTAGAAACTCTGGTCCTTGAGTAGGAAAAGGAGAGGTCTATCTACCTTGAGGAAAGCCTTGAAGAAGAAAGCTTTGAACAAAGAAGTGATGTTCTGTGGGATGAACAATCAGTTTGTGATTCCATTTTAGACATCACAACAGTCACCCTTATTCAAGAAGGCCAAGAGGAAGCAGAAGATGAGTTTGACAGGGTCTTCAATGAAGCAAAAGGAAACAAGTCAAACCATGATGCACTGTAGAGGGACTACACACAACAAATGGCTTATGGTGATGAGCCAACAGCCATAGATTTCTTGGTGAAATGCACCAGCATGAAGGACCAACATTTAACAAGATTCTAAGAACAAGCAGAGTACGTATATGTTGGAAGAATGTTTGAATCTGATCCACTTGAAAGCAGGCCAATCCAAGTGACAGGCAAGAGGAGCAGGTCACCAAATATCCTTTTCATTCAACCATTTGTCTAGCACCATAAGTCTTCTTGCCAGGAAGGGGAGTTAATAAGTTTTCCCTTTGATCTAGGAGGGAAGCAAATATTCTTGGTTAGCTATATATAGTATTTTGCTTTCAGTTTCTTTTCCTGCTTCCATAAGTGCAGTTTGCATAAGTAGTTTTTTTAGCCTTGTGTGTGTTTTCCCTTGTGTTTGGGGTAAAAAGGCTCATGATTGATTATTGGATATTTTGAGGTGGTTGTTAACTCTTTCGAAGCTGTATTTTGACTCTGTACCCAACGGACTAAAAGGCAACTGGTCTCTAAGCATAGCAAGCATGTTTCCCCTGGGAGTTTCCAATTTGTTGACTTTTTTTGGCCCAACTAGCCAAAAATTGGTCCCCGCTTTTTTCATGTTATTTTAAGCTAGTACTTTTTGATTTTGCATGAGTCTTGAAAATTTTTACGGACTCTACAAGTCCATTTCTATGGACACTGCAGGTTTTCTACGGACTCCACAGGGACTTCTACGAACTCTGCGGGTGTAGTCTTTTGGCAGATGAAGAACCAATTCAAAGAGTGTAAGGTTTTACAAAGCTTCTTCAGACTCTTGTCTAAATAAATTCACAAGGAAAGTTGGCATCTTTGAACCATTGAACTAGTTCAATGCTTCGGTTTAATGCCTTGGTTCAACGCTTCAGTTCAACTGCAAAGTTCATCACTTTGGTTCAATCAAAGTTCATCGGCTCGGTTCAAAGGCTTGGTTCAATTCAGTTGATTCAATGCTTTAGTTCACTCAATTGGTTCATCAAATGATTCAATGGCTTTTGGTTCAATCAAAGGGTTCATCAGCTTGGTTCAAAGCTTGGTTCAACGGTTGGTTCAAAGGAGCGGTTCAATGCAAAAGTTCAAGAGAGCCTCCCGAAGGACAAGTGCCCTTGCGGAGGGCACTTGGTCGACAAAAACACCCTTTGGAAGGGTAATTTTCAAGAAATCCACAAAGGTAAGTTCTTTCATAATTTTATTTAAGGCAGTTGAAAGGCAAAGGCATAATTCCTTCAAACTTTTTGTCCGAAGTAATTCTTTCAGACAAAAAGTCCAAAGGAATTTGGAAGGGCTGCAAACAAAACTCCCACAAAGACCAAGGTAAGAAAATAATTTCTTCAAATTTTTTGTCTAAAGGAATTCCTTCGGACAAAAAGTTTGAAGAAATTTGGAAAAAAAATTGCGAGCCCAAAAAAGCCCAGGGGAGAACTCCAAAAAAGTGACAAGGCAATTCTTGCAGACTTTTTGTCCACCGGAAAAAAGTCTATGGAAAAAGTCCACAAGAAAAAGTCTATAGAAAAGGCTGAAGAGGAAAGCCAAAGAGGTCCAAGGGGTGATGGGCCTGAGGATGTCAAATTCAAGCACGATGAACTAGCCGTTGGAAATTCAAAAGTAGTGACGGGTGCACGGATGTCAATTTTAAGATGGTGAAATAGTCATTTGATTTTAAAAATGCTTGAGCACCAACCAGAAAAGAGTCTAAAGAACGCAGCGACCCACCAAAAGATAACCCCAAGGGCTGAAGCAGCTGGAAAGAGACAAAGAAAGGAAGAAGACAAAGTGTAGGAAAAGACAAAGTAGTCCAAGTGGCAAAGGGGAGGTGAGTTATTGCCAGATGGTCACCAAATGGCACAAATAGTAAATGGCGCAACCTATCTTCTCCATTTTGCATTTATAAGGGGACAAACTGTGTGAATTCCTTGAAAGGAGCAGTCTATTTGTAGAAAAGAGGCATGTCCTCTATTTCCACATTAATGCTTGAATGCCAAAGTTAAGATTGGCAATTACACAGCATGGTTCCAGCAGGCCTTTTCTAGAAGAATGACATCAATAATAGTGACTTCCTCTTCTCGATGCTCTCAGCACACATGGGCCAACTTGTCAAGAGTGCCAAAGTCTTTTCAAAGAAGTGCCAATTTATCTTCTCCTTTTTCTATATATTGTATAAATTCTCATTTGAGAAGGAGAAATCTCTCAACCTTAAGGCAAAACTCTACCCAAAAATCTCTTGGGCTTGTAAGGCAGGACTCTACCAGATTTTACCTTGAATCAGGACTTAACATTTTTACCTCTATTTGAGCTTGCACTTTTGGATGTGTCTATGCCTTTGTTCTACATTAATTCATTTTCTTTATGCTTTCACAGAGTGATTTCAGCATGTCTAGTGCATTGTGAGTTTCTCTTTTGCAGGTTCGCCAGAAGTGTCCCTAGAGGAGTGTAGGTGCCTGTGAATAGGCTGCCATAAGTGTGTCTGAGGATGCCTCTGGTAGTTTCTTCCTCCCTGTATTTCCATGGACCCCTAACTCACTATTGCAAAAGAGTTTCCCACATCAAATGAATTGTATGGGTGCTTCTTCTTGGTGAAAGTGTATATTTGGGCAGAGTGGGTCATCATTTCTGGTGTATCACCTTTTTTTAGTTTAGGTTTAGGTTCTGTTTCAGCATCTCTTTCACTTTTCACCCCCCCCCCATTTTTTCATTTATTTGTTAGCAGTAGGGGAAACCAAGGCCTAAAAGATACATCAGAGGGAGCTAGCCCTTATCTATAGACTCTCCCCTCCAGCTTCGTCGGTCCCATAGGTGAGAGGGGAGTTTCCATTATTGCGTGTGGAAGGCAAGAGCTAGGCGTCCTACCCAGGGTGCAATCCACTACATCAATAGGAACCACTAATTTACAAAGAAATAAATAAATTTCTTAATGTAAGGATTATTTTTCCTATATGATACTCATCATGGGTTACCAAACTAGTTCCAGTTTGAAATAAGAATGGATAAATTTGACTTTATGTTAATTTTTAGAACTTGAACAGATCTTTAGAGAAGGATAATTACCCTTTACAATCTTTGGATGAAGCCATACAATTAGTAAGTGGCTCTATAATGATGTCATTATTGGATGGATTTTTAGGCTACAACCAAATCTTAGTAAACAAGAGCAATAAAATGAATATTGCCTTCACCACTAAATGGGGAATATTTGCCTACAAACGAATTCCATTTAGACTAATCAATGCAAGAGCAAATTTCTAGTGAGAAATAGACCATGTGTTTCATAGGTAAATAGGTAAATGAATTATTATTTAAATGGATGATCTAATTATTTTCTCTAAAAATAGGGAGGATCACATGATGTATTTAAAACAAGTACTGAAGAGGTGCAAAAGGTATGGTATTTCCTTAAACCCCATGAAAAGCATATTTTATGTGACTAAAGGTAAACTCTTAGGACACATGATCACTCAAGAAGGTCTGACCATTGACCTTGATAGGATTAATGCAATTTCAAAGGTAGAAGTTCTAAATTAAAAAAAAGAGTAAAACATTTCTTTGGCAAAATTAATTTTGTAAAAAAGTTTGCCTAGTTTTGTAGAGATTATGAGACCACCCAATGCCATGCTAAATAAATATGCTAAGATAGAATGGATAGTTGAGGCAAAGAAGTCCTTCTAGGACATCAAGGATGCTATTATTTAAGCCCATGTCCTGATAAGTCCTAATTTAATAAAGATTTCTATCTATACTCTTTTGCTTCTGATCATAATATTATTATTATCTTAACATAGAAATAAGATGATAAAGATCATCCCATAGACTTCATGAGCACTAATTTGAACAATATAGATCTGAATTATCCTATTCTAGATAAATAAACTTATGCACTAGTGAAGGTTGTAAATAAATTTAGACACTACATCCTAAGGAACAAGACATATGCCACAGTGTCAGATTCAACTGTCAAAATGATGTTGGAACAGAATGAACTCAAGGAAATAAAAGGGAAGTGTATAACTAATCTACAAGAATATGACTTAGAAATAAAATCTGCTAAGTTAGTAAGAGGTTAAGGTTTTATCCAACTCATATCAAACACTAATTATCACATTGATGTTTTGCAAGTAGAGGCAAATCAAGTACCTGGATTAGATTGTTATAAAGACATTGTTCATTAATTATTACATAGAATATGTCTCTCGCACCTCAAAAGAGAATAGAAAATATCCCTTAAGTTGAGATCATCTCATTATGTGATCAAGAGGGGTGTCCTATATAGAATAACTATGAAGCATTTTATGTAAGGTGTGTCTCCAAAGCTAAAGCCACTAAGATCATGGAAATTTTTCATGACAAGTTGGGAAGTGACCATCATTTAGGGTGTACTATTAAACACAAGTTATTGAGGGCTAGCTATTATTGGCCAACTATTTTCAAAGATGCATATGCTCATGTGTGAACATGTCATCAATTTTAGGTGTTCGACCAAATATAAGTGAAGGCATCCATGCCTTTACAACTTTTAATTGAGACCAATCCATTGGCATAATGGGGCCTAGACTTTATGGGCATAATCAATCCCAACTCCTTGATGGGGCACAAATTTATGCTCATCACCATAGACTATTGCACAAGGTGGACTGAAGTAGTGGCCACCAAGAATAGTATAACAACTAATGTCATCAAATTCCTAAATGAAAACATTACCACCCAATTTGGAATGCCCCTATCCATATTGTGTTAAAATGGCCTAGCTTTTGCATCAGTGGAGTTCACTAAATAGGTATATGACATTTAGATCATTATCAAGTCTACTTCAAAATACTATCCTCAGGGTAATGGAGTGGCTAAATCTACTAATAAGAACTTGATAAATTCCATTAAATAGGTTGCAAGAAAGAAATCAAGAGAATGATAGTCCCAACTAAAGTTCACTTTATGGGTGGATAGGACCCGATACAAGTAGGTGCTCAAGGCATCCCTATTCTTTCTAGTTTTTGGGTATCAACTATATTTCTCATTACATTGAAGTTTCCCACCTATGATTTCATGGCTAAGTACATGGAAGATGATGAAATATTTTGGTTTAAGATACTAAACATCATTCAGAGAGAGGATTCTAGGGATGAAGCATTGAAAATTTTTAGTAAGCATCAAGATGTTGTGAAAATTTGGTTAAAAAAGCAATCCAAAGTTAAAGCATTTTGAATCTCAAACTTAGTCCTATTATGGGACAAGTCTCAGGAAAAGAAAGGACAAAATGACAAGTTCAATCCCCTCTAGATTAGACCCTATCAAGTAGTAGAGATACTTGGTGAAAACACCTTCATACTCAAAGACTTGAAAGGGAATGACTTAGCCTTGCTAATCAATGGGAAATAAATAAAGCATTACTTCTCTACTACTCTGTCCCAAATTACATAAGGAGAGTAAGCTTATTTATAAATATATTAGGTAGGGTTAGTATAGTTTCATTTCTTGCTTTGCTTTCTTTTTAATGTGCTTTCCTATTTTCTTGCTTTGCTTTCTTATTGTGTTTTTATGGTCGTGTGCTTTAGTTCAGTAATAAGTCCTCTGGACAAGAATTTATCAACTCAATTTGTATCAATCTGATCCCAAATGGGGATAAGGGATTGTTGATCTTAGACATTGGTAGCCCAAAGTTTAGAAACCTTTAGCATTGTTCTGATTTAGAAAATTTGGGTAGGGTTAATCATAAGTTAGTCTTCCAATGAATATCATAAGCTATTTTAAGGTTGTAATATAGTTCAAATGGCTGGTCATTTACTTAAACAAGAGTTTGAATCTATGTAGACCATCATACTATCACTTGAATTCACTAAATGAATTTCTTAGGAAGAAAGTGCTATCTAAGAATGAACAACATTCAGACTATGTCTTGACATAATCCTTACACTTGGATAATTTTGGTTTCCAACCATTTTGGTTTATGAATGTAGGTAAAAAAAAAACAAAAAATATGATACACTGATGAAGGGAGATCATAAATTGCTCCATACTCTATGAATGGATATTTAAGCAATCTCTATTAAGGCTATGGATGCTTGATTGGTAGTAGAGCAAGGCCTAGAATGGAGCCAAAGATATCTTTGTCAGGGCTATGGATTTATGGCTAGCATCAGATCAATGCTTAAGCCATCCCCAATTAAGCAAAGCATTATTATTTAAAATCTAAAAAATGCTTAAGTCATTTCCTGTCTAGGTGTTTTGAAACTTAAAAGCTAACACTTTTGAACCTATGGTAAATGGTCAAATAACATCAAATCATACACATATTATGATTATCTGCAAGATTTAAACTCTATTTCCAGCTTATGAGCTTTCATTTATTCCAAAATCAATTTTGATATTAGATGAAAATCCTAGTGAGATGATTAATTTTTAATTAGTCTTTGAATGGTATATCTGGATTCTAACATTTTACAATGTTTCCCCATAGAGGTTATCATTTTTTGATGCTCTAATACCCCCTATTTATATAATGGGGACCCTCCTATTTTGATTTTTTAAAATTCCTAAAAGCCAAATTTGCTAAGTTATTTATCTGCATAAAAAAAAATACTTCCTAGCAATTTCTTGGTTAAATATTCATTCTGCAATACAAACTCGCATTTTAAAATATCTAAATTATTACAAGTTGCTTCAAGTTTTCTCCCAATTTCAATGGATAATTAACCATGAATTGATTCAAGATGTGCATACAGGCCATTATCAAAGTATTCCACCTGGTCTTTTAATGGCCATGAACACAATAAAATTCACCAAACTCT
Organism: Torreya grandis; assembly: GCA_037957365.1. Classification (NCBI taxonomy): domain Eukaryota; kingdom Viridiplantae; phylum Streptophyta; class Pinopsida; order Cupressales; family Taxaceae; genus Torreya; species Torreya grandis. Next base: position 1,497,876 of record JARHVA010000116.1, on the reverse strand, counting down.
ATTAGACTGACCTTACATTCTATTTGAAGCATTTACTTACGTATTTTTTCTTTAAATTAGCTTCATTTTAATTATGATGGGTATTTGATGCTTCCCAAAGTCTAACTTAACTTCTCACATGACTTTGTAGGATTTCAAAGTTAAACTAACAGTTGAGACACCTCATAAGATGTCAAATTTAAGATCACAACCTAAAGAGGATAGATGTCCACCTTGTCATCCTTCGTGATGCCTCAATGATTCATCATTCCATGCATGACACTTGGAACAAATATACAAACCCCACAAGCCATGTGGTGCCATCCTAAAAGCTCGTAAAAGAGTTAGCCATTAGAATTCAAATCCATGGGCTACATGCCAAGTTCTTAGCAAATTTGAGTAAACTCAATCAATCTGAGCCATCATGTATCTAGCTATAATGATGAACCTCATAATATGTTATCATGTTTCCATAGCATAACCATCCAAATCTGAGTAGTCTTTTAAAATGATGCATGTCCTTGAAGATTCATTTGGGACTGATGCATGTCAACATCACATCACATCCAATCAAAAGCTCATGAGGGCCTATCAAATGAGCACATGGATGAACCCAAGCCATCTAATCAAGGCTTCATGGTATCTAGCTATCCAAACCTCTTTCAAGAATGAATAATGGTAGAAGAATGAAGAAGAGCTCATGAGAATGATATGTGTCCCCCTTAGACTTGCATGATGATGACACTTTTCATGCAAATGTAATTCATATCTAAATAACCACTTGATCACCTCTGAAGGCCCATGATAATCATGCATGTTCCCAATGTACTTGCAAGATGATTCCATGTGTTATTCTCATGAAGCTTCATCTTTAGATCAGCCAGATCATTTCTAAGAGTGACACATGGCTCAACCCAAGCCACACATTCAAAATAAAGTTGTTAATAGTTTCCCAAAGGTATTCTTAAGGTGACACCTTTAGACACCTAAATTTGGCCACCAATGACCTCCAACCAGGATTTTGACCAATTTTCACCAAAGTGCACAATTTGGCCTAGAAACACTAAAGCACATGAAATGAGTTTGAATTGACATATTCAAGTGCCAATTTTGGCCAGGGTATCACTAAATGGGGCAATGCAATTTATGAGCTAGCTAACTTTGATCATATCATTTTGAGTCAAAATGGCAATTTTGCACTTGGGTTTTCTAGATTGCTCTTTTATATCAAATTTCTTTTACGAGATGTGTGTCTTTGTTATTTGTTGTTGGCAAAATCCTAAATGGGATAACGGATCTAATGCATTTGACATTGAATTCTAATTCCAATCTAGTCAAATTTTATACCAATAATAAGGCCTTCTAATAAATTTGAGTAATTTGTGCACAAAGTGCTTAATAATTCTTAAGAACTAATTAATCCAAATCAAGGCCTAATTAATAATTCCATAGAAACTTGTTAAAAACTTGTTTTTAGAAATTAATATTGAATATCTACATCATCAGGTGACCTCATTTCTTGGGAAGAAATCCCTAGGCCATAAACGCCACAAATATCAAGATTATGGGTCTCCCATGCCTCTTTATTACCTCCCATGCCTCATTAATTTCCCTTACTCCAAAGTCATGATGAGGATAATTATGAATTTTAATTACATAATTCAATTAATCCATGACCACACATCTCAATCTTGAGATGGATGGTCATGATTGATTCTGGTCATTCTTAAAAATATATAAATAGAGAGGCCATGAACATCATTTTTAAGCTTAATTTATGCAAATTTATAATATAATATTGATTCCAAAAGCTTCATACAAACTAGTGTTACCAGGCCAAATTGATTCCAAGCCAAGCCAAGCTAAAGCCAAAGGTGCCAAGGAGAGATAGAGACAACCAAGCTTCCATTTCCAAGGACTTCATGAGAAAAAATGGAGCAAGCCACTACTACAAAGGCATTTGGATCATCCAAGGAAGGTGAAGGAATTCTTGTTTTTCCTTAATTTTTAGTTATGTTTGTCATTCATTTTTGTTACTAAGCTCACCCTAGTAACTAGGCATGAAGATGTTAGTTTAGTGTGTTTTTTATTTGATTTCATTCACTAACATAATATTAATCTCCTCTTCTTAGTAAAATTCCTAGTTCACATAATGGCACGCCCAATAGGATGATCTTCATGAGAGCGCAATCCACAAATTTTTTTTGTGTTTTATAGTTTTAATTCTCTTTTTTTATTGTTTTTTATTTGAGTAAAAAACGGCCAATAAAGAATTCATAAATTTTAATTTAATCAATATTTTTGTCTAAATTTTTATATTAATATATCTACATATTTCATTGATATTATATAAAAATTTCACAAAAAAATTATTTATATTTTATAAGTTATATCTATTTTAGTAACTATCACTTTCTATTTTTTATTTTTCTAGTAAAAACGGTTAGAACAGAGTTCATAATTTTTTTTGTATTTATTTTTCAGATTTAAAATTTTTTATAGACGTGTTTCCTGGATATATTGATAACCTCTCAAAATTTCATATCGAATTGACTTATATTTCAAAATTTATGTTAAAAACACTAACTATGTGCTTTTATATTTTATGTGCAGGATTTCATGTGTTATGTGTTATATTTCATTTTGAGCCTTCTAATTTGTTGTTTTCAGGTGTTAATATATTTAATATTATTATTTTTAAATATTTTATTATATTTATTTTAAAATTGTCTAACCTAACATTTTATTTTGGGGTGATGCCTTAAGGGTAGACAGGTAACCGATAGACTTCAAATTTGTTAAAACATGTTTTAGACCATCTTTGGCATGATTTTAAAATGAATTAGGAACATTATTTTGGTGCTTAAAGTAACATTTAAGGTTATTAAATAAGTTTTTTTATCATTAGTTTTCAAATTTACAACTAAGACCAAGGGGTTAAATGAACACCACCTCATTTTTTGAATTTGGGCTTAAAAATGAACTCACCTTTCCAAGATTTTTGTATTCACTTAGTTTTTAAAATTAGATTTTTGTTTGGAAAAAAGAGGGGTGTTGCATTTATTATTTTCCATTTTCCCCCTTTATGCAACCCTTAGAATCAAAATTGCCATTCTTATTACAAATATCCTAGTCTAAGGCTTAGAAATAAAGTTGTCTAAAGCACTCCCCAAAAACTCATCAAAGTTTGGGTGACCTTGAAAATGACCCTAAAGTCTTTTTATTTCATGTTTTCTTTATTTTTATGCAAAGTTGGATTACAAGGGGGACTTAATCACCTCCCATGAGTTCTTTAGGGAAGATTTGACCCAAGGTTTCACCTCCTAGCATTGACTTCATTTGGCTCCATATTGGAGTTGCACATGATACATAGTGGCACTTTGGACATCGCACTACACTGAGTGAACAATAGGATGTAGTGGTTGAAAAAATGAATAGACCTTTTTTTAACAATCCAAGTGATACAGACCTAAAATCCATGCTTTTCTTTTGCATTGTTTGGCATGAAATTCATTATGCAATTGATTCCCCTAGAACGTTTGAAAACTTGTAGATCTTAGACAAAACCCCACTTGCCATAGAAGTATTGTTGGTGCAAGGTGGACCTCAAGGTCTATGTCATAGTACTATCATTTGAGAGAAGGGGGGTGTAAAAACCCTACTATATAATGTGCATTTACTTTTGATTAATACTTAAAATCCTTTCAAATGATGTATATTGATGGATTCCAACAATACCAAGAAACCTTGTTAGTTTAGAGTCTAAGAGTGATTAATTAGTTGGTTTTATCCTAGATTAAAGTCTTGTTTAGAGTCAAAACTTGGTGTAAACAAATGATACAAACCAAAACACATGGTCCTCATTTTCCTTTGAATAAAGAGGCATTATTCTACCCATGTGAAGTCATCAAATTTACCTTGATTCAAAGTTTATCAAAACTTGGGATTCATATCATCCATTTTGGTGCAGCTACATTGCCCAATTGAGTCTAGACCTTTGAAAAGGTTTGTTTAAGTCCCTCATTTATAATCTAAATTCAAAATTTCACCTTCATAAGTTCATAAGGTTGATGTGTTAAGTGGGTTCACCATTTGCACTAAACTTGAGGGAACTTAAGTTTAATTTCCAATTTAGGTTGAAGGTTGTTTTAGACTGAAGATCACTATCACCACTTGATAGACTTAAGCCATTTTGTGCTAAAAACTTGCAGTTTGAGTTTATGCACCACAACAATTTGAGTCAATAAAAGTAGTGTTATACAGTTAAAATTATGGGAAACTATCTTTGACTTAGAGAGTTTTTGAAATAAACATTTAGCCACACCTTTTGGGTAGTATAGTGTCGTTACACTACCCAAAACATTTCAAATATTGTTTCATAGACCCTCTTACATAGAGTTCAAATTTGTTCCTACATTTTTAGACCAATCCAAGTGTACTTTTGTGATCCTTTGTCTAAGCACAACTATACCATTCACTTTTGTCTAGCTTATTTATCAAAGGAACTAAGTTTTATAGAATTATTTGTGAGAAAATAAACTATCTATAAAGTGCCTTTTGTTGCATACCTTATACCTAGTTGATTGAGTTCATGTCCAAGAATCAAATTCTTAGTGTTTGTTAGAAATCTTTCAAATCTATTAGATTAAAACTTTTATCTCTTTCAAAGTCTAGCTTTTGACGTCGTTTGGCCAAGAGTCTTAACACATGCCTTGTTTGAGCCTAGATTTTGACGCCACATTTGGTTAAAAGAACTAATTGCCTTTAATTTCCTAAATTAGAGTAATTTGAAACACTTTGACCTTAGAGTTTGGTATTTTGATTTTTAGCCTATTTACTTGATCATCTTTGTGCGAACAATGAGACATTGGACATTTAACACTAGCTTGTTTCTTCACTAAATCTTTGCATAAACCTTTTGATCTTTTTGATGAATCTAGACCAAGTTTTAACATCATCTATTTTATACATTATCCTTTTTAGATTTTTTGGAATTATTTGACCTTTTTATCACAAAGGCATTGACTATGGACCCCAATATGTATTCCTACACTCGTAGTGGACTCATGTACAATCCAGGGATTAGTAATGTGGTTGCACAAAAAGAAATTGGGAAAGACCCCTACATAGATAATATCCCTTATGAGATGAATTATTATCCCTCTTATAATACTCAACTAGGGGCACAAAGCCAAGATCCCTTGGCTAACTATTTGGTTAACACACCACCTTATTCAGAACAAGACCAAGAATAAACCACACAATACCTAGCTACAATACCCATAGTGGATGAGCCAATTATTCAACAGTCATATTCTAATAATATAGCTTCCAAGTATGATCCATTTTTATTTGAGAAACATTTGTTATAGAAAAAAGATGAGATTTTGGTTAGAGCCATAGAGGTAGGGGCCAAGTTTCTAGCAGACTTCCCTCATGAAAATTTACCAAGCCTAGTAAGAATGCCCCACAACATAATTTATGATTAACAATATTCTTATATTAATCCTTTGGATTTAGTCCAAACAACATATCAAGACCCTAATCTACCTAAGAGAGGCAAAAATATCATGGAAGACCACTTTAATCAAATATAGACAACATATCAAACCTACTTAAATCTAGCATGCAATTTCAATCAAATGAACATGGTGAGCAAACCTCTTATTTATTTAGTTCCTTCAATAGGAGTTTTGATAGAGTTAATTGGTCAAGAGAATCAGAGTTTAGACCCATTTATATAGAACACTTTAGTATACAACTTGCTACATATGCCCATTATTGAAGAAGTGTCTTCTGATTCTACATAGAATAATGAGCAAAATATAGAGGACAATGTGAAACAACATCCAATCCCAATCAAAGTGGTATAAAATCACAAAAAATAGCCAAAAACATGTGCCTGTATTTAATATCATGAGTGGATCATCATACCAAGGAGTAGGAGTTTCTACATTCCAACCTCAACCAACTTCTTTCTCAAGTATACAACCTACAGGATTAGGTAGTCAAACAACAACCAATGTCATGCCTTAATGATAGAATGTGATGAATCATATTCCTCCTTAATAAGTAACAAGTAATATTCCATAATAGAAAGCACAATCTAGTGTATCAATGTAACAGAGAAAAAGTACATTGCCACCTCAATTAGGGGCAATTAATGTTCTACCTCACTAGGTAACAATAAACATACTTCTTCAGTCACAGACTAATATACCAATCCAAAACCAAGTAATGACTAGTCAATAATGTGTAAATATTTATCAGTGATAGATATTGAATATACAACCTAATTTCACTTTCCCATAGGGATTTATGCAACAAGGAATCTCCCATATTTCTCAAGTACCTACTAGAAAACCATTTGTTCAAAATGTGCCACAAATTCAGAGATAGGGTCTTGGTCCACAAGTTCCCACTCAACAGCAAGGTTAGATTAGTTGACATTATGTCATTTTTTAACCAAAATAGGTATATTATAGTTATATCCCTCCATATCAAATAAAAAATCCCTATGATCAAACCTTCATCACCAACCCAAACCAGAATATCGCATAGCCAAATGTATAATTCCAAGTGCACTCTAATCCATGTATGCATATTCCTGGTCTATTTCCCAACCAAACCAATATACCCCAAAAAGTATCTCCATCATACCCTAGTCAAAGTGTCCCACTTATGACCTCCCAAACATCTATCCAAACTAATATTCTCCCTCAAACCAATGTTCCTTCCAATTTCCTATCCCAAGAATTGCAATAGATGAAGGATGTAATTGATGCCATTCAGGCTGGGAAATAGACTAAAAATTTTAAGTTGGATTATGTGTGTTATTATCCATTCAACATGGATTACTTGTAGATACCATTTCCTCTAGGATATGAACCACTAAAATTTGAAAAATACAAAGAGAAAAGTGACCCTAAGGCTCATTTAATCGAGTTTTTTGTCGCATGTCAACCAGTGGCATATAGTGACATATATCTTTTATTTTTGTTTCCTATGAGATTTGTTGGATAATATTTGGAATGGTTTTTAAAGTTTCCCAAAAATTCAATAATATATTTTGATGATCTTTCTGATAAGTTTGTACAACACTTTTCCTATAATCTTGAACATAAGATTTTATTAGTGGATTTAACACAAGCAAAGCAAAAAGATGGTGAGAGTTTCACAAGTTATCTATAATGATGAAGAGCCTTTTCAAGTTTTTTCACCCAAAATTTAAAATATAAACAATTAGCCATTGTGTTTACTAAAAATTTTCATAGTGAGATAGCTTATCATCTGGAACTACAATGTGCACATACTTTCAAGGAGATCATTGATAAAGGTTTGTTGATCGAGTGAGTGCTCATCAATAAAGGAGTCGTCGATATTAATTAAACTAATAAAAATAAAGGTACCAATCAGGTAAATGGCCAAAATCAACATCCCATTCAAGTGAAATCATCACAACTAGCACAAGCCAATAACCAAGAAAGATTGAAGTAATTCAACTACAATAGGAATGTTGTGGGAAATAAAGTAACTGAATCACATCATGTACAAAAGGTGAAAACATCATCTTCACCACCTTTTTATCTTACTCCTACTCAACAACCTCTCCAACCAACGTCACAATCACAACAACCAAGACCTATGCAATAAATACAATAGCTTTTACCATTACAAACCCCTCTTTCAAGGATAATTGTGCCTACGCATCATGTCTTTAGTGACTTAGGAGAACCTATTGAATCTATATTTCAAAAACTTGTCACTAATAATATAATTAGTTAGCCTATACCAAAGAATTATTTTCAAGGAATTTTGTATCTTTATTGGTACCATGAAAATGAATTCTATGAATATCATTGGTTAATGGGCATAATCTATGAAGATGTGTTCAAATCAAGCATTTGATTGAGAATATGTTGGATAATGGAGAGATAACATTGGATAATGATGATTCCACTTCCAATCAAACTCTTGAGATTTATCAAAACCCCTTTACCTAACATAATAATTAGTAACAACATCAGTGAGTGTAACAACAAAATCAATAGTATCAAAATCAAAGGCCGAACCAATAGAATCAACAAAATCAATAGTAAAACCCACAATGATTGAACAATGGACAAAACCAACATCATAATGATAACAAACAACAAATCTACCATGTAGTTACTCATGAATACAATAGGATTGTAGGTCATATTATAGGGGGTAGCATTAACACCATCTCCATTAATCCTAGACCAAGCCTTAATCAATCTAGACCATTGCTAAATAACAACACTCAGTCAAATTCAATGGATAATCATTATTTGACCTAAGACTGCATATAGACAAGCTAACAAACTTAGACTTCCACTTTTGGACCTTATATTAAAAACTTGTCCTTGCCACATGATCACATACTAGTGCATCAACAACTGAGACTTGTCTTATCCGGTCTCACACCATTCCCAACATTTGTTAGTGATCATGGTCTAGTATCTAATCTCAATTGTGCAATCACAACATAAATGTTGAAGATTACTATCCTAGGCCCAAAACCATCTGTCACTTTACCTATTATCTAACCAACCATTTAGCCTCAAAATAAACCATTTAATATTGACCAAGATAAGAAGTTTGATATTGTGAAATAATTGCATAAGACACCAACACAAATTTCTATTTTAGATTTGTTTTGAATATCATTAATCCACAAGAACATCTTAAATGAATTTTTAACCTAATCCACTATTGCTAGTGACATATCCCCTGATAAATTTAAAGCTTTGGTTGGACACCTAGCTCTAGCCCAACAAGTCACATTCAACCAAAGTGATATGTCTTCCCTTGGCCCACTCCATAATAACCCATTGTACATAGAAGTTTATATAAAGTGACATAAATTGAAATGTGTCCTTATAGAAAATAGATCAAGCCTCAACATAGTGTCTATAAAGCTCATAGAGATTTTTGGGTATACAATGGTATATCTCTAGCCAGAAATGATAACTATCAAAGCCTATGATAATCAGGAAAGAGAATCACAAGGCACCATTATCTTACTAGTTATCATTGGGCCTTTGACCCATGATACACTTTTCCATGTGTTTGATCTTGAGTTATCATATAATATGCTTCTATGTAGGCCTTGGTTACATGAGATTCATGCAGTCTTGTCAACGCTGCACCAATGTATCGAGTTCTCCCACTCAGGGGGATGGAAGTGAATATTCTAGGAGATTTACATCCATATGAACACTACAAACATCTTGAGGCTGAATTTCAAAGATATAATTATCAGTGTGACATGAATCCAAGTTCCAAATAGGATAAAGGAAAGGCTATACTTATTGATCCTTCACCAGATAATTGCATAGATCCTAATACCTTAGATTACCTTTCCCACATGTCACCTCTTAAAGCTTCTAATCATTTCATCATTTTAGATAATGGACCAAGATAGTATGTGACTCATGATACACTTCATATTGATAATCTTCCTCAGAATATGAAAACCTTTGAAAGACCTAATTTCACCCCATATATTCATTAGCAATGAAAGAACAAAGATAAGGGACCTATCACATTTGTACCAGCATCTGACCTAGAAGCCAACCCTCTTGAAGGGGATGAATCATGGTTATACAATGATGACCAAGCTAATTTTTATAAAAGTGCAAAGTGTCATATTCCCAATAGGATCATGGAGTGTCACAATTATGAAGAAAGAGGCCTCAGATCAAATTAGTAAGGCACCATCGAGTCAATTTTCATGACTAAGTATGAAAGACCTTATGGACTTGGATTTAAACTACCTGGGGGTGATCCCACATATATTATTCAAATACCATCGCCAATGCCTAGTGAGGATGATGTTGATAGTGAATTAGAGTCCTATCATAGCCTCACCTTAATGACTTAGCTAAGACTAACCTATTTAGTACTAATGTAATTTGTACCCTTACCCTAGTCATTCATTGCAGCCCATTACCATTATATTATACCCAACTGATAGATTGGGACTAGCAAGAATCCACTTTGACAATTGATGAGTTTTATAATGATAGGGCATTCTATGAATTTTTAGGCCTTGGAGACAATGTTTCATTAGTAGATCACAAAGTAGGATTCTCAATCACATTGGATCCTGAAGCCTATTTTGGAGAATGGGTGAACACCCTTAGCCAAAAACAAATAAGTAAAACATTGAGGTCCCAAAGTGAAAACTTATTTGAGGCACTTTTTGACCAGGGAAAAAGTAAATATAAAGGTTAGTCTAGTGGTGAAAACCTATTTCAAGTGTCATTAGATGGGGATGTTCATTCTTCTTTGAATTTAGACTAGGATACCACCAACGATGAACTTGCCTATGGATCCAAGTTTAGTTTTGTGAAACAACAAGTATTTGATTTAATTCTTTAAGAATTTTTTATTGTTGTTGTCACATGGATAGATCTCTCATTTGGGGACTCAGATTTATCATGCCTAGGAGAAGTTAAAGAGCAAGTCCTAACAGAGGACCCTGATATAGTCTAATAGTTCAAGTATTTACCTATTATCCTAGAAGATGCTTCAGCCCTTATAGTCAAAGATACAATAGAGGTTAAAATTAAGATTCCATTAGACTCGAAATTGATAAAATTAGGTACATCCCTCACTGAGGAGGAATATGAAGTCTTTACAACTCTATTGAGAGAATTTGTAGATATCTTTGCATGGGCTTATTCTAGCATGTCAAGTTTAGATGCCACATTGGTTCTACACCATCTTGTGGTCAATCTTGATGCCAAACTAGTGAAACAAAATCTACGTAAGATGCATCCTCACATTGTTGTCTTGGTAAAGAAAGAGTTGGAAAAACTCTTAAAAATAGGATGTTTCTTGTCCATTAACTACTCAGAATGGATATCTAATGTTGTACCTATTAGAAAAAAGCTTGAAAGAATCAAAATCTATATTGATTTTTGAGACATAAACAAATATTTTCCTAAGGATGACTTTTCATTGCCTAATATTGACATGATCATTGACTCCATGACAAGATATGAAATGCTTTCACTCATGGATGGCTTTTTAGGATACAACCAGATCAAAATAGCACCAAAAGACCAACATAAAATAACATTCACCACTCCATGGGGAATATTTTGTTATCAGGTAATGCCATTTGGTCTTAACATATCAAAGGGCCATGACTATCATATTCTATGATATGATGCATGATATTGTTGAAGACTATGTTGATGACATATTAGGAAAATCCAAAACTAGGGTTGACCATCCAACAGTGCTATGTAAGATATTTGAAAGATTGTGAGAGTACAAAGTAAAAATCAACTTAAATAAATGCGTGTTTGGTGTAACCTCAGGCAAATTACTTGGCTTCATCATGTCTCATAGAGGTATTGAAATCGATCTAGCTAAAGTCTATGCTATAATCAAGATGCCACCACAAACCAATTTAACGTAACTTTATAGTTTATAGGGTAAGATACAATAAATTTGATGCTTCATCTCTTAGTTAGAAGACAAGTGTCATCTATTTACACATCTTCTAAGGGAGTTGCATTTCACTAGGATGATCACTGCCAAACAAATTTTCAACAACTTAAGGACTATTTAGCTAATCCACCTATTTTATTATCTCTTATACCAAAAAAGGCATTCTTGTTATACCTATCCACTATCGACAATGATCTAGGGGCACTCTTGGCTCAACATGATAATAATGGAAAAGAGTATGTAGTATACTACTTAAGTCATACCTTGGTCACATATAAACATAACTATGCACCTATTGAAAAAGCTTGTCTAGCCATGATCTTCATAGCTAAAAAACTATTCCATTAGATGTTGAATAATAAGACCATGGTCATTTCAAAAGTAGATCCACTCAAGTATCTACTATCTAAAATAGAGTTATAAGGTAGAATGGCCAAATGGATCATGCTTCTTAGTGAGTTTTACATAGAGTATGTCAATCAAAAGGTAATCAAAGGACAAGTTATTGTAGATCAACTTGCTAAACACCTCTTCTAGACAAAAATCCACTCACATTTCAATTTCCTAATGAATCCATAATGATCATCATTGACACACCTCTTGAGGAGTAGCACTATAAGCTTTATTTTGATGGTTCATTTACTACATATGGATTTGGGGTAGGTATCTTATTTATTACACCATAGGGGGATCTAATCCCTAAATCATTGATAATCAATTTTTCTTGTATAAACAACATGGTCGAGTATGAAGCACTTATTACAATACTTCATTAGGTAGTATAATGGAATATATCTCATCTAAAGGTTCATGGTGATTCTCAATTAATCATCAATTAGGTCACATACCATGTTTAGACCAAAGATGACATATTGGTTCCATATAAGGCTATGGTTGATACCCTAAAGTAGAAAATTACAAATATCCAATTTGAGCATATACCAAGGGTTAGTAATAGAACTGTAGATGCCATGGCTACTATCAGCTCTCTATTTCAACAACCAAACAAAGCTAGAGAATATCAGTTCCTTGTTGAGAATTTGTTTACACTAACTCATGAACCTTCAATCATTATAATGATTTGTGATATTGTTGGTCCTAATTATATCTGGTACTCAGACCTTTAAAACTACCTTCATGACCAAGTTTTACTACCTAACTTATCTTGAAAACAAACCAAATCTTTTATTCATCATTCCACTCGTTATACTCTACTTGGATTCACCCTTCACTGCCATAGTTTTGATGGAACTTTGCTTCATTATTTAACTTTGACATAGTCTACACTAGTGTTAAGAGGAGTTCATGGAGTATGTGGATATCATTCTAGTATGGCAGTCCTATCCAAAAATCTCTTGCATACTGATTATTATTGGCCCATGATGGATGCAGATACATCTACATATGTAAAAAAGTGTGACAAATGTCAACTACATACGAATCTTATTCATTCCCCAACATAAAATTTGAAATAGATGTTGACACCATGGCCATTTTCTACATGGGGACTTGACCTCATTAGGAAGATCAACCCCACTTCATCTGATAGCCATAAACATATCCTTATCACCACTGAGTATTTCACTAAGTGGGTTGAAGCTATACCGCTCACTTATGTGACTAGAAAGCAAATTTCCAAATTCATCTTCAACCATCTCATTTGTTATTACATTATCCCCTCTGACATTATATCTAATAATAGATGATCATTCAAGAACAAGGATGTAGACTAGCTAGGTACTAAATATAACACCACACAACATTTTTCTATAGCATATTACCTTCAAGGTAATGGTCAGGCCAAAGAATTGCATAAAACCATTATCAATATTCTCAAAAAGATTGTCAATGATGTTGATCATGATTGGAACCTATATATATTCCCTGCCCTTTGGGCATACCATACCAATCATCATACCCCCACAAGAGCCACTCCATACTCACTTGTTTATGGTACTGAAGCCATCCTTCCCATTTAGGTCAAATTGCCTTCACTATGCATCTCTTTCAATCATGTCCTAGATGATCATGACTATTGAGTAGCTCACCTGTAAGAGCTAGACCTAATTGATGAGAAACACATAGTTGTGCTCAACAATATTTAGGCATATCAGATCTGACTCAAAGGCCACTATAATTAGCATGTTAAGTATAGAACATTTGAACTTAGTGATCTTTTTTGTAAAGAAACCAAAAGAATACTACGATTGAAAAAAAGCATAAAGGTAAATTCAAACCAAAATGGATAGGACCTTTCATCATTACTATAAATTATGGATCGGGGGCATATAGGCTTGCCACACCAGATGGAGATAAACTTCTTCAGCCAATGAATATTATTCACCTCAAGCGGTACTATACTTAAGGTGTATTATCTATAAAGACCATATAAATGGTGCCATTTTATCACTATTCTTATTTGTAAAAATATCATTCTTATCCATCTTCTTAGACTTATCCATTTTACCATTCTATTTTATTGACTAGACGTGTTCTAAAGCCTAGCCTATTTAACCTTAGTTTTTGCCATTCGTTATGTATTTTCAGCACTGAGGAATCTGATCAGCTTCATTAGTTATTTCAATTACTTTAGATAGAGATCATATTTCAAAGTAGTATGAATTTTTTTTGGCAGTTGCATCCTTTGTTTATTAATCATTTCTTATCACTAGTCTTGCTACTAATTATAACCACCTTTAGGCAAATTAGTATAATTGATCTATGAACTTGTGTCCTGGTTATAACTACTTATGGGCAAACTAGGAGCAACATTTGTTTACTAAGTCTTGACATACCAACTTGTCACTTCTTTGCCATACTATGCCTTTTTACCTCCTGTGCCTATTTTATTTGAATTGATTGCTACACTAGTTAAATTTCTCCATTGTAGGGTGGAACTACAGTGATTTGAGGTCCTACTCTAGGTCTATGTAGGTATCGCTCGATACTTGTTGAGGTTGGCTTAGTCACCCTTCCCACCACACTCTCACCATTTTGTGAGCAACCTAAGCCATGCTCTAACCATTTTATGAGTAACCTAAGTTTGAATGCTCTTGTAATTTTGTGAGTAACCTTAGTTTAAACTCTCTCATCATTTTGTGAGCTTGAACCATTTAGTGTCTCCTCATTATTTATTGAGTTGAGATACTCCAAAACAATTCCAAAAACATTTAAAATTTTGTTAGAAAATAGCAAAAACATTGACCACTTCTTTGCCTTAAGGATTCTAGGAACCCTTATTAAGTTACAAGTAATTCACTTGTCATTTAGTTTCCCCATCTTTTTTGGCCTTTTTCTCTCATACACTTACCATTTTTCAATACCATTCCTATTCTTCTATCACAACCATTGTGTTTGTTTTCATCAGTTATCACATTTGGCCTAAAGTTTTTATTGGATATTACATCCATATAACTATGTAGGTAGCATCCACTTGCCTAGTATATATGGAGATAGCTCGGCCACCCCCTTTATTTTCTTCTATTCCCCCATTTTGTTCATTTGTTAAGTTGTTTCCTATTTTCTTAGGGCAATGTTCGTATGGTTTCTATTGAGTGATTCTTTGTTTGTTTCTTTGTTGTTTTATTTGTGTGCATATTTGTTTGATTTTAACATTGTTGCCTTGATTCAATTTATGTCTGTTCATTGGGTGATTCTTTACCCACACTTACACTTGAATCTATCCATATTCATATTCTTACATTGTCATCATGGTTTATATCATTGGTGCATTATTTTCTATTGAGTCTTGGATTATGGGAGTCAGTCCTTACGCATATTTCAACCAAGTCCTCATGATGTTATACCATGATGCCTACCGACATGTGTTATAACAAACCTCAACTTTAAGAAGTCTATTCAACAATGGTGGCATCAACATCTCTTCCACATTGGTATCCCAATTCAATCCCAATCATATCCCAAATAAAGTAATTAACCATGAAATAATATCAACTTTTATTGGTTCAAATGAGCATCTCCCTACTAGTAGGTTGTTCCAATTCATCATTACCCTCTGTGTTAAGTTATCATCATCATTGACCAAGTTTATTTTATTTTCCATAATTAGGGTCTAATTATTCTAACTACCTATGGGCAAATCATTACACACCATCCCACCTACATTTCTCAATGATTATCACCACTTTACTTTTTCTACCCATACAAGGGCATATTTTTATCTTGTTTGTCTATCCTAACTGGGGCAGCTCCATCTTCTCAATGATAATAACTACCTTTGGGAAAATCATTATGTTATCATACCATGTTGCCACTATCAAGGTACACTACTTATAACCACCTTTGGGCAAACCATTGTAAACCATCCCACTTGCATTATCAGTGATTTTGACTACTTTTTCAAAATCATTTTGTTTTCACCCTATCATCCTTCCTTTCTTTGGTCCCCTCATTTGGCTTCTTATCAAGGGACCATTTACCAACCTACTTATGCCAATTGTTCCCTCAAGGGGGAAAACCATCATACAGTTAGTTTATCATCATTACAATTATAGGCATACAGGACCTTTTCATTCTTTGAGAAGATGTTACTATGCTTATATCTTGCAATGCCTTCCCAAATAAGGGTAAACTATAGACACATAAATCTAGCCACCAATGACCTCTAACTAGGCTTTTGACCAATTTCCACCAAGGTGCACAATTTGGCCTAGAAACACTAACAAACATTAAATGAGTTGAAATTGACATATTCAAATGCCAATTTTGGCTAAGGTATCACTAAATAGGATAATTCAATTTATGGGCCAGCTAACTTTGATCAGATCATTTCGAGTCAAAATACCAATTTTGCACCTGGGTGTTCTGGATTACTCTTTTCTATCAAATTTCTTATATGAGATGTGTGTCTTTGTTATTTGGTGTTGGTAACATCCTAAATGGGATAATGGATCCAGTGCATCTGATATTGACTTTTAATTCCATTCCAGTCAAATTTGGAACAATAACAAGGCATTTTGATCAATTTGAGTAATTTTTACACATAGTGCTTAATCATGCTTAAGAGCTAATTAATCTAAATCAAGGCCTAATTATTAATTCCATGGAAACTTGTTAAAAACTTGGTTTTAGAAATTAATATTGAATATCTGCACCACTAGGTGACCTCATTTATTGGGAAGACATCCCTAGGCCATAAATGCCACAAATATCAATATTATGGGTCTCTCATGCCTCTTTATTACCTCCCATGCCTCATTAATGTCCCTCACTCCAAATTCATGATGAGGATAATTATGGTTTTTAATTACATAATTCAATTAATCCATGACCACACATCTCAATCTTGAGATGGATGGTCATGGTTGATTCTGGTCATTCTTAAAAATCTATAAATAGAGAAGCCATGAACATCATTTTTAAGCTTAATTTATGCAAATTTATAATGTAGGATTGATTCCAAAAGCTTCATGCAAACTAGTGTTACCATGCCAAATTGATTAAAAGCCAAGCCAAGCCAAAGCCAAAGGTGCCAGGGAGAGATGGAGGTAGCCAATCTTCCATTTCCAAGGACTTCATGAGCACAAAACCAAGCTAGCTACTACTAAAAAGGCATTTGGAGCATCCAAGGAAGGTGAAGGAATTCTTGTTTTTCATTAATTTTTAGTTATTTTTGTCATTTTTTTTGGTTACTAAGCTCAACCTAGTAATTAGGCATGAAGATGTTAGTTTAGTGTGTTTTTTATTTAGTTTCATTCACTAACACGATACTAATCTCCTCTTCTTATTTAAATTCCTAGTTCAAAACACCTATTAGTATAAAACTATGATTGCTCATGAGAGAGCCACCTAGATAATAAGGATCCCCGATTGTATGTGAAATATATACATGACACTCCCACAGTGAATCAAAACTAAAAGACCCTGCCCAAGACCTCGCCATGAATATAGGATGCCACAAGGTAAGACAAAAATGACTCACCACATTAAGCTACATTTATAGAGCCTGAGATCAATCATAAAATGCCACATTTATATATTTGATCCAACTAAGTATCTAATCTAATTTTATGCCCCATAAACACCTAATTACATCCCAAGTTGCATGCCACATATTGTAAGGTGGTGGACTTATCTTTAAATCTAAAATTGAGAGAAAATCAATAGAGAATCAATGCTAAATTTGAATTTTAAGGCAATTAAATGCCAAAATAAATAGCTCAAAGTGTTTCAAATGTAAAGGTGACAAGTTTTCCATTAATGTGACATGAACCAAGATCAACATCAAACCTTTTATTAATCAAATAAATATACAAAGGCTCCCCAAACCCAATTATTTCCTACCTACACTTATATTTGAAATCCCTAAGCATTTGTTCTCATTGCATCTATGTTCTTAAAGTTGATCCAAGCTCAAGATCTTCATAGAATACACCCAGACCATCATTGTTGGAGCTCCAAATCTATGAAAAGATACAAAAGGCATCAATTTCTACCCAAAACACTAAAAAAATGGTATATGCAAGACTTACTACTTTTAGTAAGGGAATTTCATCTAGAAATGATGTTTTCTTATTTTAATATGGTAATTTAGTAGTTTTTAAAGATACAAATTTCCTCTCGAAGCCATAAACACAGGGGACATACATTATAGTAATGTATATTACAATGTTGAGGAAGTTGGGGACCTTGATGATTTTAAGACCATGCCCCACATCATTCATCTCAACTTTGACATCCTAGTAATCCATGTTGTGGGTCTCCACAAAGATGCAACAAAACTAGAGGTCATACCATGTGCTGAACTGGTATATATCAACTTTAGGATGTCAAAATGTGAATATGGGATGCTTAAGTCCCTAAATTAAGGGCTCCCAATTTCCTTCATTTCCAAGCCTAGTTTTGAAAAGTATTGTGACCTACCTCTACCATAGATGGGATATAACTAGAGCACCATCTAAAGCTAGTATGAGGTGCATTCTCTAGACAAAATCCTAGCCTCATGGATAACTAACCCAAAGGGGAATGTCTACATGAATGATCAGGGGGATCTGCCTATCCAACACTCAAAAAAGGAGTAAGGATTGGCCTGACCTTACTAAATATGATATTTGGCAATGTGCATGTTGGATATATAGGCATAAGGACTATCCCATTGTTATAATTAATTATGAAATACCATTAGATTCCCCCACTTAGGGATATTATCAGTGAAAACTTGGTTACTATTATGAATGACACATGCAAGAATGGGACTCCATTCTATATGATGAGCTACTTATTGGATGTCATATGTGCAACTACATAGTTAGGGATAAACACATGGTCTCCTAACAAGTAGAAAGTTATGCCCCAATAATTCTCTACATTACACATCCACTACTTTAGTTAGAATATCAAGATAATAGTAGAATATTTTTATCCCCCTATTTACAAATCAATCATAGAATGTGAAATGCAAAGGGTGCCATCAAAACTTAGGTAGGAATTAAGAGACATAGATATATTTTGGCTCTACCCTAATTATATAGTCATCTAAGTAGAAGGGGTAATGGTAGTTACCCTTAGGCTACCAATGTATGTGTTGATGAAGTTGGCATAAGAGGAATAGCCTACCAAATACTCCATGGAATCGATGTCTCTTTAAGAGGAAAAAGAAGACGCCTCCCCATATGGATCCTTATCAGTCAAGGAGAGCCAAGATAAAATAATGATAAGATGTAATATTGGCATTAAGGCATAGGGATTCTTACCTATTACCTAAGGATGACCTCAGAATGTGGGATCCTAACCAAGTCATTTCCAAACACCTCACCAAATTCAAAAGAGATGTGGATGTAGAGTATAAGAATCAGGATAAGGTACATGATTGGATATACCTCAATGCAATGAATGATGAAGTATTCTTGAAAAATAATGCAAGGAATAATATATCACTTGAACTAAGGCTCAATTGAGAAAGGAGAAAATATGATATAGCAAGGACTCATCTCTAAAAACTCATGGGAGCATGTTAAATGTGAATTATGAAGAGAAGGAAGAAGAAGAAGAGGATAATGTCCCTCTTAGTAGAAACACACCCTATAGACCCTTACTTTAGGATACTCTAAGTGGGAAAGACCTACCTCTAAGCTCTGATCAAGGAAAATCTAGTGACTATCCTAGCCCCTCACAAAGTCCCACAATTGTAGCTACAACTACTGAAGAAACTACCACATGGAAATCTGACCAACTAGGTCCCACTATCATTGATCTTAAGGAATGAAAATAAGGAGTTTATAGTACATTAGGACTCTAAGCACTAGCTGGGAGGATAATTGAGAAAGTATACATAAGAAATAAGTATTTCATAGATATAATGAGAGGATCAGTATCCCCTACATCAATCTCTCAATCTCCCTTTGTAAGTAATCCACCATTGTCTTCTTTTTTAGGCATTACTACATTTTCAACTACTCCTACTTCTATTGCTTCTCACACTCCCATGTTCACATCCCCCACCAATGCTTCTTTTGGAGGCACCATTTCCCAATTTATATTTCATGCCACTGCTAATTTTACACCTCCACCAAGCCCTCAAAATACTAGTGTTGGCCAAACTATGGGTTTTACCCCTTCTCAAGATACCACTACCAGTGCATCACTTGCCCTTGGATCCATTTCATCCACCAAGCCACTCAAACCCATCCCAAAATCATTCACCTGGTAGAAGCCACTTTGACTCACTATAATAGCCCAAATGATTAGCCCCTAGACATTACCCTCATTTTTTCTCAACATGGTCCCTGATAATTCCTTTCTTGATCCCCTTGACCATTTAGACCCAACCAATATATTCATCTTAATTATAGCCCTAACCTTTTCATCTACTCAGGTACTTCCATTATAGCTACTTCCTACATAGCCACTATCTATAGTTTCCCCAAATTGGATGAGGAACATCATACAAACAATAAGCTATGGAAGGCCTCAGATAGGCCAAACTCCAACCCAAATTGGCATGAGATTTGATGCAGACACTGGTGCCATGAAGAGAGTGGTTAGGAGATAAGTGGAGCAACCATAGTCAAGCTTGACTATGATATATGAGAGTGAGGAACCACTCTTCACTTTGACCAAGAAGATGAAGTTTGGCCTTAGATAAGTACAAGAGTATGAATAGGATCTTGTATCCTCACTACAAGCATAGGCATAATCAACTATTTCTTTAATCAAGGGGGTACAACAAGAACTAAAGAGGCTAAAAGAACAAACATTACCCATTGTGCTAGAGGGTACATTAATTTCAATAATCAATGTTGTAATATATTTTTATGACCTCTACAAGGTTATGAAGAAGAGATAGGGAGATGGCATCTAGCAAGCCAAGGCAGTCATGAAACTTGACCAAAGTCTTGTCCACTATGACACAAGTTATCAAATGTGGTAAGAGTGGAAAGAAGCAACAACTTTCCTAATCTAAAAGTTTTACCTCTCGAAGACATTATGCCTACATAAACCATCCTCATGAATAGGAGGAGAATTTTGAAGACATGGTTTGACTAACTCAAGGATGCAAACCCATACTTTGATAAAATTGAATTCAAAATAGGCCACCTACAGAAAGATGTCATGATCACTAGAGTGACCAAGCCTGATGGATCTTTCATAGATGACCAAGAGTTCAGGGCACAGATGAAGTTCTTCATTACAGGGTTCTAGAAAGATGTGTCTAATGCCAAGATAGCCATAGAAGTGATAGACATTATAGCATTCACCAATCGGAGGCTACAAAAGGTATAAGTAATTGAAGAGGCACTCAAGCCAGTACTCACAGAGCACAACAAGCTAATCCAAGATGGCCAATTTGTTTAGGCCCATGATCCTAGACTTTTCCCATATATACAAAGACTACCAATCATGTGCCAAAGTTTAGACCAAGGAGAAAATTGAGAAGAATCAATAACAATAACATTAAGTTGGCCAGAAATAGCCTTTTGCCTCTTAGAGGATATTTTGTTATGTCTTATATTTCAAATATAGAATATTTTTTTGTAATGTGGCAATTTTAAGCCACTTGGTTGTATTTGGGCACCATTTTTGGGCCCACTTGATCATGCCTTAGACATTGTTTTGAAGCCTATAAGTAGGGGTGTTCCTCTCATTTTTCAATTAGAAATAGTCATTTACAAGAATCAATACAAGAGAGACAAAGATATCGCAAGATTGTCTATAGTCGTTAATTATTTATTTTCATTGTTGTTCCTCAAGATTTTGATGTTTTATTATTTCCTTTTTTAAAATTAATCTAAAAATTACCTTTTATACATGTATTTGTTAGTTTAAGCTTAACATTAGGCTGACTAGTTTAATAGTATATTTGCTCTACTTTCTCTCATTTGTATCTAGATGTGTTTTGTAATTTATTATAAGTGAGTTACCTTTATGCAAAATATGTTTTTAGATACATTCATTCTCATACCTTTAAGATTCAACTAAATTTATTTAGATTTGAGCATTATCCTAGGGCTAGTAGGTGTTAATTTCATATATTTACTTTATGATTTAGCATGGTTGGTAGTTTTATGCATCTTAAGCATAATATCTTTCCTGGCTTACCCTACCCTCTCTAAGATCCACCCATGAATCACCTTAACTTAGATCATGAGGTATATATCTATTGATCATTTTCATTTTGGGAAATAATTGGCAAACTTTAAGATAATTCACAAAGATTATCTATAAACTATGTCACTACATAACATATGTTGTCCCTATAGCAGGGTCTGCTTGTAGACTTTGAAGTGGTGATCACATCTCTATTATTCATGATATTCCAAGCAATAGTTGTATAAAAAACTCAATCCCCAAGTCATTCTAGGAATTTAAATTGAGTTTTTCACTTTCCCCTTGTTCCTTAGTGACACAGGGAGTATTAAAAGTGCATCAACACCACCTTTGAGGGGACCAAATCATGAATACATGGACCAATGCTTAGCACCACCCTTATCTTTCTAGTTATTTCCTTTTATTTTATTAAGACCAGGTTCAAAATTTTTGGGATTAAGAAACAACTGATACAGGGATGGCATATAAGGGCAAACATAAGAAAAAAATGGATTAAAGTAGGGATGAGCACAAAAAACACAATAGAAATGAAACTAATATAAAACTATCCTACCACTAAACTATATTTACAAAATCAGTTCATTCCTCTGGTAGGATTAATTTGAGACAAATAATAATGGTGCAACTAAAAATTAGTGCTTCAATAACTATCCATTCACAATCATAAAGAGATCTTTCCCTTATATTTATTCCAACCTAAAATTATTCTACCCCAACAACTTGGTAATCTAATTCACGCCAATCTAGAGTGGATACAACTTTGAGTGTTGGCACTTATTTTCATGAGATTTATCCCATAACAAGACCATATCTAATATTCGAATGTATTTCAATTTCACCTTATTCTCAAACCATTTCTTGATAGTATCATGATGTTTGATGAAACATTGTAGAGCTTCTTCTCGTGCATATTCCATATGAATAACATCTAGTATTATTGAATTCACTTTCCCATAATTACCCATGTATCCTTTCATGAATTTTTACATGGGTAATCTAAGGGTTTTCACTAATATTAGATCTAGGCCATACATTATTAGGAAAGGTGAAATCTTGATATCCCATTTGTATCTAGTGCAATCAACCTAGGGTTTTCAATCATTTTTACTTGAGTAGTGAATGTCAATTTATAGGTCACTTCTCAACGAACTTATTAATTTCATACATTATGTTCATATTAGTTGACTCATTAACTAATTTCCATATGAATGGTATTTTGATGAAAAATTCAAGATAATACCTTTCTCATAGGCCCACTTACTGATTTTAGCTGATTAGAATGTTGGATCATTATTACAAACTATTGATATTAGTAAGTCAAATTGTGTGGTTATATTACATTCAAGGAACTTGATCACCTCTTTAGTTGTATTATCCCTAATTGATATTGCTTCAATACATGTTATTTAATATTTATTTTATGTTATTATAGACTTATTTTCAACTGACGAGTTTGGGTTGATAAACCCTATGAATTCAAGTCTCCATTGCACGAAAGGGAGTTCTTCTATTACAGGTTGGAGGGGAATCACTACATGAACTTCTTGGTAAATGTATAAAACTCATGGAATGTGTGTACATGTGTATGTTCATATTTAAATATGGTGGGACAATAATACCCATATCATATAACTTTATGATTTATTATTTTTTCCAATGGGTGACCACTACCCAACTTTTCATGAAAGTTGGTCATGACTTATTTTGCTTCCTCTTTTGATAGACACCCAAGGTATATGCCCTCATAATTATTTCAATATATTACTCCCTTATTTATCATATAATTGGATATATTTATCCTATAATTTATTATTTATGTTTTTTCAATCCTAGAAGAGGTGTGTCTTAGAGAATATAATGGATAATTAGGTCATACCAGTCCTATTAGCCATTTCTGATTGATCCAACTACACCATAGTAATTCTTAAGTAAATTTTGGTGATCAATAGAGTGAGGCCTTGATCTCTCACCATTATAGTAGGTTTGAACTCCATATCATATTATTTTAGCTTATCCATCCATTAACCTCGGCATTCTCCCAATTCATTATGTCCCAACATGAATTTTATGGTTGGGTCTTAGATAATGGCATGCACCATGTTCCTAAGGATATAGTGTCAAAAATTATTAATAGATATGACCAAATCTTAAGCATGATTATTCAAGGTGGATTAATTCAATTCTACATATTTCAATTTCATTTTCAGAAATCTATAGGATGTTTTTCATCAATTCTTTAAGTGAGTATAATAGCTACCATATGTTGAGATGTGAAGGAATAGAGGTGGAAGTCCTTCGTATAGTCCAAGATAGTCAAGACTAGCACCTGCATGATATAATTTTTTATGCCTTGGTTATTTGGATGGAGGAGTTCATTTTCCCTTCATGTTTTAGCATAACATTTGGGGGCTTAAAAATCTTGTCAAAAATATATAAAAACCTATGTACAAAGTTAATCTTGCTAAAGAATGACTTCAGTGTTTTTTTTTGTTAGGAAGAGGCATTTTATAAATTTCATTAGCACATTTAGGATCAATAGAGATACCTTATTTGGTGATGATATAACAAATGAGCTTACCTTTTATTATGCCAAAGACACTTTTATTCTAGTTAAGGGAGATACCATACCTTTTACACCTTTCAAATATCCTTTGTAAGTTATGAAGATGATCAAACCTACGTTTTGAGCATACAGTTATATCATCCATATATTATGATACACTTACCAATTAATCCTTCAAATGTGAATTAAATATCCCTTTGGAAGGTTTCCCTATCATTGATGAGATTATATGACATCCTTTTGTAAGTTAAGGTACCCCATTTGATAGTGAAGATAGTCTTGACTCTATATTTTGGGTTTACCAAGGCATAGTTATTCCCTAAGAATCCATCCAAAAAGGAAATAATTTGAGACCCATTCACCATCTAAATGATTTCATCTAAAGATGGAAAAGGATAGTTATCTTTATTTGAGGCCCAATTTAGGATCCTAAAATCAACACACAGTCTAATTTCTCAACTCTTCTTGCAAATGAGCACTTAGTTATCCACCCATGTAGAATGGTGGAATGGGGAAATAATCCTAGTTGAGAGCATCTTGTGAACCTATTTTTGAATGAGGGGCTCTGGAATCAAGTTCATAAGTCTTTATCTCTATCTAAATGGATTTTACCCTTGATTGAGTAGGATGGTATGCATCATCACACTAGGATCAAAAACCTTTAGGTTTTTGCATGTCAAGGAAATTATGTTTGTATATCACATGATCAATCTCCCAAGATGTTTTATTTTAGTTAGGGTAATTTTGGGACCAATGTGGACATCTCTAAGTTTATCACCTAACCCCAAGTTGATAGTGAGTGGTTATTGGTCAAACACAAGTTAGTATTTATGGAATGTGTGTTGATTTATCTAGATTAAACACATTCTATAATGATATCATACTCTTCAAGATGCATTTTTTTTAATTTCATGGTAACATATTGATCACAATCCTCACTAAGAGGATAGGCTCTATCCTTTTCATTTATGATCTAAGAAATAAAAATGCCATAGCTTTTTAAAATTTCCAAAATGTTATGATCATCACCAAAAACCTAAAATTTATCAATGTTTTATGGAACTAAAGGGAAATATGTAAGCTATATTGATAAGACACTATATCCCCAAATCATCTAAAGGAGATACATTCATAGCCAAAATTGCTAGGTAATCTACAACCTATTTTTCTTATCTCAAAATGGGGATAGCATTAAATACATCTAATGCTTCTATTAAGTCCCACACTTTGTGTTTATATGTCCTCAAATTAGACAAATTACACTAAAATTTACTCATGACCTGATTGACTATTAATTTAGATTCCCTAAATTATTTTATCTCTTTGATTTTGTGTTGTAGGGCTAGGTGTAGGCTTAAAATCAATGCTTCATATTTTTCAAGGTTATTTCTACAAGGGAACTATAACCTATGGGCATCCAAATAGAACTTCTATTTTGGGTCAACTAATATAATCCTAGATTCAAAATATTTATTGTAATGGGCCCCATCAAATTACAAGGACCATAAACTAGATATTTAAGATTCTCATCAACTTTACCTTTTGCTTGTTTTGTAGATAAGGTGTAAATGTTGATGTCATAAGATACTATGTTTATCTTTTCATTGACAACATTATATTATGTAATCATATGTTTCATCCTAGGCTCTCTTTCAACATGAATTCAATTATCCATGCCCCTCTAGGATAACCACGTGTTAAAAATATATGGCCATATACCCATTTAGTGTCTTGGACTAGTCCCTATTGAGCAGTATCCTATAGGCTTTTGATATCTCAAGCACTTGAATGTCCATCAATTATTGGACTCTAGGTTCAGATTCCAATTGAAAAAACACATTCAATGTCTTACCTACCACCTTGCCATTAGGTTTTTATATATATACTACTATTACATCCAATTGGATAGGTGTTAGTCCTAACTTATAATAAATTTCAACAGGATGACATTATCTAAGGTCTTCGAGTCAACTAGACACTAGTGCACGTTATTTCCAAATAATTATACTATGAGAAGGAATGGATGGACCTCAACCTTATTCTTATGTATGATCACATTAGTGTGTTTAATATTAGTCTTGGTCTGGATTGGTTTTTATATCAAGGACTTTAAGAGGATATCTCTCTACTTAATTATTTGGGAAAGCTCATACAACATAATATTTTCCTTCATATTCTTCATGTATTATACTATGTCATATCTTGTCTTTTTAGGAATAGGATACACCTCTTTAGGGGGTGTGGGGTTACTATATTTTTAAGGTGGAGGTCAATTTTTGCTTTAGAATCAGGAAGGGTTGCACCATTATTAAGGGGAGTGGACGTATTAAGAGGTTATTATTGTGTCTAACTTCTAAAGGCATATTTATTTTATTGGTAATAATAAAAATCATGTATCTTATTGGTAGACTCCTCTAGTTCATTATCCTTTTGGATAGAGAAATCAAGGGTTTTAGAACCATAAAAGTGTATGTGTATCTTTAAGAGCTAGGAATATCATGTAGTTTAGTGTCATTCAAGGGGTTTAGGACTACTTCATATTATTTAGTTTCTCCTTGGAATATGTCTAAAGAACTATATAACTCAATATAGTGAAGATCCATGTGTTGGGATTTATTATGCACATGTCACTAGTTTGGTAAGGCCAACTCATATATGTCAATCTCAGGTAACTTACTAGGTGAGGGATCTAGTTGGTTTTTGGAATGGTTATAAGGGATATTGTATCTACGATACGCAAAATTATGGTTATCATTTCCACCACCAATGTTTCTAACATATATTTATAGTCCCAAGAAGTCATTACGAAGCTTTTACACCATGTGTTGTATAACATCCAACTCATTTTTAGTAGACTCTTAGAGAATGATTTGGAAGTTATTTACTATGGGGATCAATGTTTGGTTGTGATATTAAGGCACTACTTCACCATTGAATGGACTAAGGAAACCAAAGTAATGATTGGGTGTATCATATCTCAATGGGAGTTCATTGGTAACTTTCACAGGTTTTGGCATTGGATCATTCTAATTAGTGCTAAAGATAGGGTTTAAGGGGGGAATTTAGAAGTACATTCAGGATAGCCAATACCAATTGGCCTGAGGATTTAGTTGCCTATTTACTTTGATAACTTGAGCATATTTTAGAGGTAATTCCATAATGAAGGGATGTCTATGTAATAACATTGCATTCTAAGGGTCTAGATCATTCTTATACATTTCCAAAGCTAGTTAGGCATCTAGTCTATATAACATAGTGACCTTATTATACATCTTTTGTAATGGATCATTAAATTCCCTACAAGGCTTATTAGTTTCTCTCATAATGTTATCAAACTATTAGTATATGATGTTGGGGTCAATTAATTGTCTAAGTTGATCCAAGAAGGTATTGCTAAACTCCTCCCATCTTGTGATGGAGATCTTGGTAGGTTAAATAACCAATCATAGGCAGCGTCTAAAAAAGTAAATGAAAAGACACTATAAGCCACATATTCATGTTTGAAATTAAGGATATTAAGGGCTACCTTATAATAAGTTGCCTTTTCCTCACCAATACATCCTCCACTAGGTGTGAATCATGGGAGGTACATCTCTAAGTTAGGTCATGGATAGCTTTGAGAACATTTATAGAAGACCCAACTAACCATGTCATTGTGGAGCCATAGGTATGTTTTTTTATAGAGTGGTCTAAGTAGATGAACTATATAGGGTAATTAGGGGAATTGGTCTTCTTATTTTATACCTAGTCCATTATTGAAATTGTAGGGGTAAGATTAATAACTGAATGGGGCCAAGTCTAGATCTAGTAATCCATGTGGGGGACTCCAAGTTATTTTTAGGTTAGCTAGAATCTAAGTATTTAATGCAGATTGGGTGGGTGCCCTCTTTATAGAATCATTTATTATATAAACATTCCAATTGGGACCTCAAGATGCACCTATTAAATTAAGTGCATGGGGTGACTTTGGAATAAATTCAAGGGACTTTCATTCTCTCAATTTAAGATTATTTTTGGGATAATCCAAGACATGAGCCTCAGGTATTTGGTTCCATGAGATAGCTTGCATTAAATATATCTCCAATAGATGTACTACTAACATTGAATTCTCATGTCTTGTTACTACTTACATGAGATTATTTATGTTAGTTGGTCCAATTCAATAGGTCTACCACTCAAATAATTTAGTTAAAGTTTTATAAATAAAGGGGCATGGTCAGAGATATCAAATAAAAAACAAAAGGGGAAATAAGAGTAAGGCAGGAAAAAGAGGTTTTTAGATAAGTAGGAAAATATCAATACTAAATACCCAAACATGTGCCCAAATATAGTTTTACCACTATATCTCAAGTTTTGCATGAGCTCAGACTTCAGCCACTTAGGGAAGTAAGTCTATGAAAAGTAACATATGTTGGATTCCAATAACTATTTATATAAATAAACCCATACAATTTTCTTGCTAAACACACATAGGCTCATATTGATCTAAATGAATTGGAAAGAGCAAATAAATTAGTTATAATAGCCTATTTCCCATCATTAATATTACATATATTATATAAAGTCATATTTTTAGGATCAATTTATGACCCACTCAGAATGTAGCTATTGAATTAACTAAACTAAGAGGACAAAGGGAGTCTATAGAATATGGGACAAATGCCCCCTTGTTTTTAGGATTTTATTGGGGATCCAAGGGCCAAGAAATTTTTAGAATGTTTAGTTGGGTGAGCAATAACTATTACCACTAGATGTTTAACTAATCTCTTTACCTGAATTAAAGTTGTCTAATGTTATGGGCATATCAAAAACTATAAGTTTACTATATTATTTCATAATATAAGTAAATTATAATCAATTGAGTAAGACATACTATCATAAAAAATTTAAAAGAGAGGGAAAGAGTAAGGCAAAAAAGAGATCATTCTTTGACTGAGATCAAATATTTTGGTGTTGAGAAATACAAATCATAGTTGGATGCAATTATATCACTAATCATCAAGTTTAACTATTGCATAACTTAAATAACTCAATGAGCAATATTCAAATGAAAAATTTGAACACATAATTCACAATATCTATCAAAAGAAATAAAATACACAATCACGTAGCTATTTCACACAATGACTTAATAAAATACTCAAAATAAATAGAATGAAAATCCAAAATCAATCAAACTAGTTGCTACATAGTTTGACTGTTTATTAAATTGTAAAACTAGCATTTAAAAAACTTATTGGCATGTATTACTTATCTCAAATCAATATCCTATGTCATACAATCATGACATAACAAAGGAGAATAATAGGTGTAATCCTGGCACAATTCTAGTAGAGTTTTAGTTTAAAATATGTTGACCCTTTACAATAGTGAACATTATTATTTATAGAGGCAAGGCAATCAGATCCAATTCCTTGATACACAACCAAAATTAAATGGATTTGACATAAAAATTAAATGATCTTGTTGCCACAATTTAATATAATGATTCTTTATAGTTCAATTAGTTGCCGTAGTACATCAAGAAAAGAAGAAATAAGGACCGAGTCATGGCACAACTCCCAGATTACAATAACTTCCAAAAATATTTAAATGAATAAGGCCAAATATTGAATTTAATTCAATATTAAAGTGCCCAAATAATTTTACATATTTAATTCTTTTCATCATATAATCAATAGCCCAAACAAGAAAATCCACATCATGGTAAATAGATCTTAATGATGGGGCAAGTGGTTCATGTTTTAGTTTGTATATTCTCAATGTCTTATGTTTGTCTTCAATATAGCATAATTCCTTATAGATGCACCCTTTTTCCATTAAATTTTAGTAACATGTAAGCATTGGAATAATTCATTATTCCAATCTATAAATAGTAGAGCTCATAATATAAACATCTTTAAAATTTTTAATTTTCCTCTCAATCCAGATTCAACTTTTATCTACTTTGACACTCATTTAGTTTTTCCATTAGTGTTGTGGGACTAAATATTTATGCACACTCTTCTAAAACTAATCCTATGCTCTAGTAGGTCTAAAAAACTACTTGGGTTCACAGATTATATCTAATTGCTCTCCTTTGATTGTGTATTCCATATACCAATAAAATTCTCCCATACTTCAAAATATATGGCTCAAGATCTCCCTTTGTCCTCTTGTTTGCCTTAATCTGTCATTTGAAATTTAGCTTCATATGTTTTTTAGATTGACCATATTTTTTATATCTAATTCTTAAGATTGTCCATCGACATCTTCATTATAAATTCCCCAATGAATTATCTTTTGCTATGGCATGTCTCTAAAATATACCCAAGTCTCTCTACATACTATGTTAATTCTTTAGTATATTTTTTAGACAATTTGACTATTCTTACTTTCCTTTTATGCTTAGTCATCAATCTCTCAATACAAGCTCTTGATTATTTATGCTCTTATCATTTCCTAGGTCTATGCATTTTTCCACTTGACTTATTTCAAGTTTTTAAGTTGACCAAACCATCCACATTAGCATTTTATTCTTCTTAATTTACCTTTTATCCTACTTAACAACTATAATATTATGAAACCATCACTTACTCATTATTTTACTCTCTACTTGGCCATAAAATTTAGGGTATCTATCTATAAATGGCATCCCCTTCTATAGGGTGATGCTACATGTCATCCCTTCACTATTCTGCTTGAATTTCTTTTATTTTGGTCTTCAACTATGATTAAATGTGAGCATGACACTTTTCAAAATCTAGATTTTGTGAAGGCCTTTTAGGTTTCTTAATTGGATTTAGATATCTTTTGTGGGCTAGGTCCATGATATTGTACCACATGGCATGATCCTAGGAATCTATGAGATTGTTAGGTGACTGCTCTATGTTATATATCTTCCATGGATTGAGACCCTAAGATCACGACACCTAGCACAATCTCAAGATTCCAAGATATCTCTCAACTATTGAATATGTAATCACCCTTCTAAATTACAACTCCTTAAAATATTACCACGTATCTCAATATTATAACTTTGGAGTCAAAACAAATTGGAACTATGCACTTTTATCCTTTGATCACTAAATTCTTGAGATGCAACCATGTGTCACAATCTCATAACTTTAACATCATATTATATTTGAAAACCTTTTCATTGTGAATTTCCTTCCCTAGTCTATGAATGGCTGAGATCATACCACATGGAATGATCTCATGACTTGAAAGTATTCAACACAACTATTTTACAAGATTTGATATGCTTCTTTACATTGTTTAGTAAGCTCCAAACCATTAATACTATCATGTGGCACCTATACATTAAATCTTCCATCGAAGGCCTAATTTATTTTAATTAACCCTCTGAGTCCTTATTTAATAAGATGATTCTACATGGCATCATCATAGGGATTTGAGCCTTGGAGCTTCTATATTTTCATCAAACTTCTACTCCCTTGATCTCTAAATGGTCAAGATGTAAACACGTGTTACAATATTAAGAGGTCAAGTTCAATATGCATTGGATTATTGATTCAACATGCTAATTACTAAATGATCAATTAGTTAGTAGTTGTCATGATCATAGTAATTTGAGACATGGGTAAATTTGAAAAATTAACTATGAATAATTCATAAGGCCATGATTTGTCATGATTTTGCCACTTGGCAGAATCTCAAGAACTCGAGCAATGGGAAATTTGTAGAATAAAGTAGGAAACACAAATTTGAAAAATAATTAATATGTTAGTGAAATAAAATAACAAATAATTAATTTAAAAAATCCATATTTAAGTTATGAAAAGTCCCAAATAGACCCACAAAAGCACAAACTAATGTAAGACAAAGTTTGAAATACTTAAAAGAGACCCTTACCAAAGCAAATTCAGCTAGGAAAAATACATTGTGAACTCGAATAAGCCATTTTAAGATCCAAAACAAGAATTTTAAATCTACAATATGACCATTTAAATTGAAATTTAAACTAAAATGGTCATCAATTAAACTTAAATACCTTGATAATTTAAAGTTAAGGTCATGTTTTAAAGCTCAAACATTTTAAAATAATCATTCAAATACATCATGAGCACCATAAGATAATATTTTAACACTAAGATAAATGTTTTATAACCAATGGAATACTTTGCATTGATAATGGGAAAATTGGACCAATTTATATTATTTAAACCCTATACAAAGGATTATTAAATTAATGTGAATAAATGGTCATCTAAAGCTTGTTCAATTTCATCAAACACATTCATAAGTTTGGAACCTTAATATGGGAATATATATCAATCAATTTATGCAACATTCATAAATGATGTCATGTAAGTAATCAAGTTAAAAATAATAAATAAACAAGTGTGTTTAAATAAATAAGGTCCCCATGTGAAAATTTTGAGTATTCGGCATGTTGGACCCAAAAAATGGTGACTTCCAAGGGGAGAATGCAATTCGTCAATAAAAACCTAGAGTGTAAATATTCACCTTGATAATAAACATTAATTACAAATAATACTTCAAATAAAATTAGAAAGATGAAATAACCTAATTCTACCTCAACATGCGACATACTAAGTTCCAGATTTATCTAAGATCATCATCACGTGTGACAGAGATTGATTCTTTTATAGCTCTTGAATTCACATAAAGAAATTTAAACTTATATAAAATAATTATAAATTTTCAAGAAGGAAAACTTGGATGTTTGACTTGGTGGGAATGGAAAGAGCATTGTTTTCCTTCCATCCAAGCCTCTATAGCCCTGATAAAGATATATCTAGTCCAACTCAAGGCCTTGTTCTACTACCATCAAGGCCAAAAATCTTATGATGAAGATTGCTTAAATCCCCCTTTTGAGGAAAGAATTTGGATTTTGCATTTTATTTAATTTCCTTTTGATTTATTCCTTTTGAAAATATTTTATTATTTATTCCATTGAGGGTTGGGGACCAAGCCAACGTATAATTATAGATATATAAAATTCATAATTATCAAGATAAAGTTAAATCAATTTATTGTTTCTATTTCACTTCAGATGTGAAATTAAGTACAATTTGATGGCTTCAGAAAGAAAATGAAATTTAACATAAAAATTCACATATTATGTTTTGAATCACGGACCTTAAAAATTATGAAAATTCACAAAGAAAATTTTAATATTTTATGAAACTATTTAAGGATGATTACTTACCTTATAGCTCCTAAAGTCTAAATTATCCGCATACATTCATCAACCATTTGAAATTCTTAGCCCATGAGAGTGTAAGGACAAAATATTTCTTTAACATATTTTTGTATAAAAAAATTATTTATTTCTTAAACTTTATTGCCATATAACACTGATTGGGATCAAATCTTACTTCTCCAAGACTAAATCATGAACAAAGTACAATAAGGGAAGATCCAAAATAACAATGTTAAGGGAGTACCTTTTGAAATATTAAATTCTTGTGATAAAATAGATAATCAGATCTAATCAATATTGAAAAGCACATGAAGACTACCAAAAACTCTAACAAAATAAACCAACTTAAACAAGTTGGGGGGGAAATAGAACAAGGACAAAAATAAAAATCAAGACAAACATAAAACAACAAAAAACAAACTAAACTAAGAAAGCTAGGAACTAATCTAAGAAAATAGAAAACTAAACTAAGAAAGTAACACAACTAAATATAATAAAATAGGAAATTATATATAATATGTTCATACCATTAACCTATTTTCCTTCATTATAAAATTTCATTTGATAGAACAACTGAGAAATAATCTTCAAAAGTTATTCGTTGATTGGTAAAGGGAGGTCATTCCCTTGTAGATATTTTAATCTGAATGAATTCCTTCCTAGTATCTCTAAAACTTGATAAGGACCTATCCAAAGAAGATTTAAATTATAATGCTAACCTTTCTTCTCATGGGCTTTGTCTCATAATAAAACAAAGTCTGAAATATAAAAGTATTTGAGATGTGTTGTTTTATCAAACCATCTTTTCATAGTAGCCTATGATGTGTTAAAATTATGTAAAGTTTTTTCTCTTGTGTCTTCAAAATGAATCAAGTATAATAGTATATAATAACTTGTCTCATTTAATTTCATATATTCATGAATGAACTAATATGTTGGTTTTTTTAGTGTCATTAGAAATATTAGGTCCACACCATAAACTATCCTGAAAGGATAACTCTTGAGACTCTGCTTGTGTCTTATTCGATCAGTCCAAAGCATATTTGAGTAAAAAATGTTAGTTATGTGGGTTATTTTCTACTGATTTATTGATGGGTTATTTCATTTTTATATTCCCACTCAATAAATTTAGTTGATCGAAAGGTAGGCCCATTATCACACATGAGTGTCACTAGGGTGCTAAATCTAGTTGTGATTTGTTCCTCAAGAAATTTAATCACTTCTTTGATAGTAATAGTCTTTGTTACCCTTGATTCATCCCACCTTTTTTAATATTAAATGGATATAATAATTAATTTATGACCATCTGAGTAATTGGGATTTATAACTCCAATGAATTCTAGACCCTATTGAGTAAAAGGATACTCTTCAATCATTGATTAAAGAGATATGGTAGCATGTGTTTCTATTTTTGTGAAAATTTGAAAAATATCACAAGACCTCACATGTGCATGAGAATATTTATATAAATTTTTCCAATAGAAACCAAATATTAAGATATTATGTGTATTCACATTACCAAAATGGTTCCCACTACCTAACTTGTTATGAAAAGAAATCATGGCATCCTATGCTTCTTCTGTTAAACATCTTAGGAAAATCCCTTCATGTTTTTAATGGTATAATACACCTTAATCATTAAATGATTATAATTTATATTAATTATATTTTTTGTGTCCTATCAATTTTATCTGATGGAATACCATATAACAAGTAATGAATGATTAAATCATACCATGGGTTGTGCTTGATTTTAGACTAATTTACATTAACATAGAGATGTTAGGATCAATGTTAGAAATTAATTATGACAAACCTTAACATAAATGTTGGAGAGTTTTCAATGATGTCATGATGGTTTCATGGAGGTTTCCTAGTGAGTGGATGAAGTGCCTTGATAGTCTAAGTGATAATGAGAAAGTGTGCAATGTGTTTGTCCTAGTATGCTTGAAGGAGGCTTGGTTGATCTTCAAAGTTTGACTATTTAGAGATGTTCAAGGATGAGTATGGTGATTTGATCATGTGAAATGGTTCCTATCAGAAGTTAATAATGATTTTAGTGATTGTGTATATGAGTGAAATTTTTTTGGTTGATCATTATTTTCAATTAGACATTTTGGGTCTAGTGGCAGAAAATCTGAGTAGATATTTTGTTGATGTCATCATTACCATGTGTGGATACATCAAGGGGATTTGGTCATATGGTTGTGATAAAATTTATACCTATTTAATATTTTATAAACCTCATGTAATGTTAATACGTGTGATAAATATATATTCAAGTGAAAAGTTGGGCTCTCACGCAGTTTGACAGTGTCTTCTCTAGCCAAATTTGCATGAGGCAAGAAAGAGCTGAGTACACAGTTTTATGATGGTAATATCTCACATGTGTATGTTTTAAGAGAATTTTATTATATTATTTTTTTTATTTTTATTCCTATTTAATATTTATTAAATTTTAGGTCATTTGATAAAGCACATCAAAAGTTATGCATGTGCAAATTTGACCTTCCAAACAATTCTTGACATAGTTGTCTCTGTGTAGAAAGAAATTTGTGTGAGTATATTAATGGAAATATATCTCACACATGAAAAGTTTTCAAGATTATTTTGAAACATGGTTTTACTATTATATGTGAGTATATCATATGGTCCAAATTTTAGATCATGCATCTAAGTGCAACAAAAGTTATTACGGTCCAAAGTTGGCCTTCCAGTCAGATAAGCAATGGTCCCCATAGTCATTTTTACATGATGTTAAAGATCAGGACAAAATATAGATCCAATGGTTCATGGTATTTATTAAATATATATCCATGTTTCACATTAATTCAAATCGGTCAAAGTTCTCATTGGTTAATGAAGTTAAATATCGAGTTCCTTAGAAAAAGATTAATGGAGCATCTTCATTCCTAGATGTCAAAAAGAAATGAGATGTGGATAAGTGTTCAAGGTTTAACACTAATAAAAGTTAAATTTAAGGATATAATGATGATAATGTTTTCATGAATATTTAGTGGTGTACGCTATAAGATAAAGACCAAGATGATCCACAGAGATCGATAATGTGTGTTCAGTTAAAGTTACCAGATTACATGAGATGAGGTCAACTATTTAAAGTTTAACGTTAGGGAATTGACACACTATGAATTTGATTTAAAATAATATTGATGGTTTAAATTTAATATAAATAAATGATGACACAATATTTGAGCATATTTTCCAAATTTTGAATGTGACCATTTGAATTCAAATATTTGAATTTAACAAAGGAAAGACCAGTGCCTAGTTTTTGAGCCATATCTTTCGATTTATGTATACTTTGACCATGGCATAAACTAAAATTTGTAGAAGAATCCAAGCTAAATATAAAAATATATGTTTAATTATCTAAAAACATGTACAATAAAAGTTAAAAAGGTTCAAATTTTAGTGTTTTCATGCATGTTCTACAAATAACCCAAGAAGGATATTTGAGGCCATTCTAATGGTATTTATATGTCTCATGACAAATTCTATATTTTGGAGTGTTTTATACTCCATGAGGATGATATTTTAGTATTATTAAGGTTTTATCAATCCTATGTAGTATTAAAAAAGGTTTAGAAGTCGATTGTGTAGTCATTCATGGTGACTGTGTGCATAAAATGTTATTTGAGCAAATTGTGCTTAAGTAGAAGTGTACTATGATGGTTATTAGAATTTAAGGAGGACCTGTATATCATGTGGCATGGTTACATGTGTTTTAAATTATTCTTGTGTTTTTATTTTTATTGAATAAGTGTTAAAGAGGTGAATGGGTCTCTATAGGTCCTAAAAGGAGACTTAGGCCTATTTGAAAGAAAGTTGTGCTTAAGTGTGACCTATGTTAGATGATTTCAAGGTGAAGGCATGTGTTTTTGGCTGAAAAATAAATATTTTTATCTTGAGAATCATGATAAATCTATAAATTATGAAACCAAATGTGTTGGTTTTTAGGCTTGTGTGAGAAGTATATGCATTGAAGTAAACAAGAGAGGATAGGTTGTGTGCCTATTGGATTAATTGATGATCAAAATAGTTTATTGACTATGTTTACAACCTTTAGGTCATGTGTTATATTATATATTAGTGATCTTGTATTTTGAGTATATGTGAAGAATTTTGAGTGTGCATATGAGGATAGTTTGAGTTAAGAAGGAGAGAGATTATGGCATGCCTATGTGAGAGGCCTGTATAAGATAGAAAGGGAATTTGTGAAAGGGTTAGAAAATAAAATATACATCATTAGGTGTTGAATATATCATTTATAATGTGTATTTGTTCACTTCAAAGGAGGGTATAAAGGATTTGATCTTCCTTAGGGGTAGTTGTTCCTTGTGAAATAGGTTTTTCACTAAAGGCCTTTGGTTAAGAGGACTTGATCAAGGTTTCTATTCTAAAGTACTTGACCAGTATATTATCTATAATATCTTATAATAAAATTAGTCCATGTGTTTTAGGCTTGAGAGTGGGTTTTATTCCCCATGAGGGTTTCTCATAGGAACTATGTGTTATGTGTTTGATCTTGTGTATGCATTAAATGAATGAGCTCTCTTGTTAATGTTGCTTGATCAATTCAATATATGCTGACTATTTATTAGTTTAAAATAATTGGAATTGAAATTGAAATATTTGGGCTTAGTGATTCACCCCCTCTCTTAGTGATTATACCTCTAATAATTGGTATCAGATCAGTTCTTTTGGTAAAGGCTTGATAGCTTGAAGGTGATCCAAGGTATAATATGGGTAGTCATCAAGGAGGTTTCTCTACTAAGAAAGCACCAATGTTCAGTGGATCCAATTATGATTTTTTGAGTGTAAGGATGAGGACATACATTATGTCCCTAGGGTTTGATGTATGGAAATATATTATGGATGGTTATGTTGTTCCTTCTACTCCTTCATCTAGTGATGTAGACAACAAATTGTTTGAGAATAATCCTAAGGAAATGAATGCGATCAATTGTGGTCTTATAGAGACTAATTTCACCAAGGTAATCCATTGTAAATATATTAAAGAGATATGGGAAAAAATTTAGATCATTTATGAAGGAGATTCAAAGGTCAATATTGCTAAGTTGTAGACTCACATAAGACAATTTGAAATTCTCAAGATGAACAAAAAATATTCTTTGGCATCCTTTTTGCAAAGATTTGATAAGCTTGTGAGCATTATCAAAGTTCTTAAAGATAATATTGAAGAGGATAATTTATTTCAAAAGGTATTAAGGTCTTTATCCCTCAAATTTTATCTAAAAATATCTACTATAGAATAAATTCATGATCTTACTTAGTTGAAGATGGATCAATTGCATGGCACCCTTACTACCTATGAGATGAGGAAGAATGATGATATACCACCAAAGAAGGAAGCATCTTTCAAGATTGAAATGAAGACAAAGAAGAAGTTCCAAGGTAAGAAACCTAAGGAGGATTACATTTTTGATATAGATGAGGATGAACTAATTGCTTTGATTTCAAGGAAATTTAAAATAGGTTCAGGTAAGTATAAGGGTAAACTACCCCTCAAATGCTTTAATTATGGAGAGGTAGGACATTTTGCTAATAAGTGCCCTCATAATTTTAAGAAGGATGATGATGAAGAGAATGATCAAGGTCATGATGATGGTAAGATATCATTTAGGTCTAATAAAATAAAAAAGGGATTCAAAAGGTTTAAGAACAAAAAGAAGTACGTCAAGGACAAGAAGAATCTCTGCACCAAAGAAGATTGCAAATCATTAGATGAGAGTGAAGTCAGTGACTCAGGGTATGATCATGAAGATGATGGTCCTATTGAAGATGAATCCATGTTCATGGCTAAGGAAGGTATTTTTTCACATTAAAAGGATTTTATTTGGTGTGATTTAGATGATGATGAAGATGAGGTGGACTATGAGACTACATTGGTAAATGCTCATGAAGAACTAAAGATTGAGAAGAATATCAATAAGTAGATGAAATATAAACTCAAGGAATTTGAGGAAAAATTCAATGTGTATGTGGTAAGAATGAATAAAGAAACCAAGGATCATGAAGATATAATCAAGCATCTCAGTTGTCAATTACAAATCTTGTCTACAAGTCTAAAAACTAAAGAAGATGAATTTTCAAGGTATGTTTTTGAAAATGAGTCATTGAAATTTGAGTTAGAGAAGATATTTAGTAAGGTAATGTCATTTGTGAGATTTGAAAAGAACTCAAGTGATCTAGACAATATTATGAAAGATTAAAATCATGCAAGTGATAAGACTAGTCTTGGATACAAAGAAGAACCAGAGACTGTAACAAGAAAAGATGAAGATTAATGTGAGCAAGGACACATATTTTCAAGAAAAATCATCAGACAAGGAATGGAGATACTATAAAAATGAAGAAAAATCAGATCAGATAACCAAATTCCATGAGGTGTGTAAATTTCAATGGTTGTTGTTATACTTGTAATCAGTTTGGGCATAGAGCTAGAGAATGCAAGAGACCTATTAGAAATGAATTTGCATGGAACTATGATGGCAGTCATTAGTCAAAAGCTGTGAGTAAGGTTGATTATTTCAACTATCATAATGTGGTAAATTTTTCAAAACATTATCTATTTAAGGTAAGACAAGTTGATTTTCCATCAAGGAGTATTATTTGCTACAACTGTGAAAAGATTGGTCACATTGATAGATTCTAAAATCAAAGGTATACAAATTAAAATAGGTTTAATCAGGATCCAAGAGTGAAAGGAAGAAGTTAAGTTAACTCATGGAAACCAAAGGTGGTAAGTATGCATCATGATGAGACTGCAAGGCCAAGTAATCTATTTTCTATGGTGGAGAATTCTACAGAAGGAAAAGAGTAATAAGGACTCTCATTATCTGCTCATGTTGAGAATGAAGAGACCAAGCTCAAGGAGAAGACCAAGGTGTTGGTTGAGGCTAGTTATAAGGTTTTTATGGATCCAAGTGAACATATTGATGTTATTGAGTAAGTATCATTCAAATAACATCAATTGTCAGTACCTAGTGATGAGGTTCCAAGCTGCAAGGAAGATTCTATAGATGAAAAGGTATGTCATGAATCTATGTTGTCTCCATGTATTTTCAATCTAATCTTAAAAGAGAAGGAAAGTGATTTAGAAAAGGGACCAATTATCTTAGTTTATATTGATAAGAAGAAGAACAAAAGCAAGAAATCTTATATCTATAAGAGAATTTTAGTGGTTACTGAAGATATGTAGGCCACTCCTGGCATCACTTTATTTTAGAGAATTTTGGTGTAGAGGATGTCTTTATCTAGGCTTCTTAAGAGACTCCTTTTAGTGTAAAAATAAAGTGTTTCTATGGTGTTATTCAATTTTTCCTATAAGGATAGAAGATGAGTGTTTTCAATTGGATCAGGTATGTGCAAGTGGAAGATATGTTGTGGTGATGTCAGATTGATGCCATAGTTGTATATGGTTAGTATGCAGGGTCAGATTGAAGGTTTTCATGTGTCAAAATAGGATTTATGATTTATAAATATATTTTTTTCATCTAAAGTTATTTTTATCTTATTCTAGCATGCTCTAGGTCGTTTTGTGGTCTGAAGGTATATTGAAATCAAATTGGATATTTTTGTTTGCTCTCGGGTTTTCCAATTTGTGATTTAGAGTATGCAGGTCCTAAAATGGGTTATAGGATGTATGGGTTCAAAAATATGTGGAAGCTCAAATCTTGGTCCAGAAGTGTGTAATGGTTGTCTCTAGGTTTACAATAAGTTTTAGAGGTGGATGTTGACCAAAAGGAGGTTTGTTGACTCTATTTATTTTGAGATTCTAGGGTTTCAGGCTTTGGTAGAAAAATGGTTTTCCTTATGAATTTAGGTATGAGGATTCTTAATATATTGAGTGGGCCAAATGGGTTTTCAAATAAAGATTCACATTGATTTTAAGGTTCATGGTTTTCAAATTATTCATGTTTTTGTCAAGATGGAGGCCTAATTGATACACTAGTTTGTGAAGGAAGTATGTTTCAAAGGTTTATCTAGGTGTTTAAAGATAGTGTTATTGAGGGGGAATATTAAATTGATATAGATATGAATTTTCATGTTTGGTGATGTGTCTACTAAAATTTTTGGGCTCTTCAAGT
Source organism: Torreya grandis (assembly GCA_037957365.1). NCBI lineage: Eukaryota > Viridiplantae > Streptophyta > Pinopsida > Cupressales > Taxaceae > Torreya > Torreya grandis. The sequence continues at coordinate 1,455,980 of JARHVA010000116.1, read as the reverse complement.
TCTAGGTAGGGTTATAAGGAGACTAGACAGGCCTAGTGAGAAGATGAGTGACTTTTGTTCAATTTCTCCAAAAGAGAAAGGTATGTGTGTTTCAAGGAGAGTTATCAATTTTTTTTTATCATGTTTTTTATTTTTTGATTGGCATGAAGTTCTATTGGTGGTCCTTGAGGTGGTTTGAGAGAGAAGGCTAGTGAACATGTGAGGTGGTCCTTCATGGTGTATAGAGATTTTAAGATGATCAATTGATGAAATGGCTCAAAAATATTAGGGGGAGTCCCTATTAGATTTTTATTGGTGAGTTATATCATATTTTAGTATTTTTTTGTGTTATTTCTTCATTGTTTCTAGTGTTTGGTTGAAGAGAGTATTGGCATGGAGCAAGAGGAAATTGTCAAGGTAAGAAGAGGTAGGCTCAAGGTAAGGGAGAATTTGTATCATATTTATAAGGTGGTCCTTTCATATTTATGGTATTTTAATGTCCTTAGGATTAGTTGGTACCCAATTTGTCATTGTGTCAAAGGAGGAGAAGATTCATATTGTAAGAGTGCTTCAAGAGAGAGAAGGAAGGTGAGTTGTATATTACTATATTGATGGATGTTGACATCAATGAAAAAAGGGGAGATTATTATATATTTTTTAATGATGTCATGATGGTGTAATGGAGGTTTATTTTTTATTGTATGAAGTTTCTTGATAGTCTAAGTGACAATGACAAAGTGTGAAATGTGTTTGTCCTAATATGCTTGAAGGAGGCTTGGTTGATCTTTAAAGTTTGATTATTTAGAGATGTTTAGGGATGATTATGGTGATTTGATCATGTGAAATGGGTCCTATCATAATTCAAGAATTATTGGAGTGATTGTGTGCATGATTGGAATTTATCTGGTTGATCATTATTTTTATCTAGACATTTTGGGTCTAGTGGTAGAAATTTTGAGAAGGTATTTTGCTAACATCACCATTACCACATGTGGATGAGTCAAGGGGAGTTGATTATATGGTTGTGATAAAAATTTTACCTATTTTCTATTATATAAACCTCAATTCATGTGACTAAGCATGACAAAATATATACAAGTGCAAATTTGGGCTCTTAGGCAATTTGACAGTGTTTTCTCATACTTAGCCAAATTTGCATGAGGCAAGAAAGAGCCAAGTAACCATTTTTGTGATGTTATATCTCACATGTGTGGATGTTTCAAGATAATTTGATTATATGGGTTTGTTTATTTTTTTTCCTAGTTAATATGCACTAAATTTTAGGTCATGTGATGAAGCACATCAAAATTTATGTATGTGCAAAGTTGGCCTTCCATACAGTTCTTGACATGGTTCTATGGTATAAAAAAATTTGAGTGAGCATATTAATGGTGTTATATCTTTCACATGTGAAGGTTTCAAGAAAAAATTTGACACATGTTTGGATTATTCTATGTGAGGAGATCATATGGCCCAAATTTTAGATCATGCTTCTACGCACAACAAAAGTTAATAAGGATCAAAGTTGGCCTTCCAAGCAGATAAGTAATGATCCCCATAGTCATTTTTACATGATGTTAAAGATCAAGACCATATGGAGATACAATATTTCATGGGAGTTCATATATATATATATCCATGGTGTACAGTAAGTAAAATTGGTTAAAGTGTTCATTGGTTAATGAAGTTAAATATCGAGTTCCTTATAAAAGGATCAACGGAGCATGTTCATTCTTATATGTCAGGAAGCAACAAGATGAGGAAAAGTGTTCAAGGTTTAAACTAAGAAAATGTAAAGGATAAAGATATAATGGTGATTATTTTTTTTTTAAAAATTATCGAGTGATGCATGGTATAATATAAATACATGGTTAATCTACAGATATCGATGGTGCATGTTGAGTCAAAGTTGCAAGATTACATGAGATGAGGTCAACTATTCAAAGTTTAACATTTATCAATTGGCACACTATGTGTTAAAGTTAAAATAATATCAATGGTGTGAATTAAATTTGAATATGTGAGGACATGATATGCGAGCATATTTTCTAAAGTTTAACTGTAACTGTTTGAATTCAAATATTTGAATTTAACGAAGGAAAAACCAGTACCTGGTTTTGAGCCATAACCTTCAATCTATGAAGAATTTGAACATGGTGTAAAAATATAATTTGTATAGGAATCCAAATCACATATATAAATATATATTTTATAATCTAAAAGTGTGTATATTCAAATTTATTAAGGTTTACATTTTACTATGTTTTCATGTGTGTTTTACAAATAACCTAAGAAGGATATTTGAGCTTGTTTTGATGGCATTTTGATGTCTCATGATGAATTATCTATTTAGAATTTTTTTATAATCCATGAGTATGATTTATGTGAATTATTAAGGCTTAAAAAATCATATTAAATATGAATAAATGTTTATAATTTGATTGTGTATTCATTCATGGTGACTGTGTGCACAGAATGTTGTTTGCACAAATTATGGTTAAGCAGAAGGGTAATATGATGGTTATTGGAACTTAAGGTGGACCTATAGATCCTGTTTCATGGTTTAATTTTTTGGAAAGCATTCCTATGTTCTTATCTTTCTTGAATAAGTTTCAAAGAGGTGAAGGGGTCTCCATAGGTCCTGAAAGATGACTTAAGCCTATCTGAAAGAAACTTGTGCTTAAGTATGACCTATGTTAGATGACTTAAGGGTGAAGGCATGTGTTGTGGATGAAAAATTTAGATTTTGATCTTGATAATCATGATAAATCTATAAATTATTAAACCAAATGTGTTGTTTTATAGGCTTATGTGAGAAGTATATGCATTGAAGCGAAGAAGAGAGGATAGGTTGTGTGCCTATTGGATGAATTGATGAACACAATAGTTTGATGAATATGTGTATGACCTATAGGTCATGTTTCAAATAATATATTAGTTCTCTTATAGTTTCATTATATTAAAATAGGTCTAAGTGTGCATATGAATACAGTTTGAGTGAAGGAGAGAGATTGTGGCATGCCTATGTGAAGACATGTATGAGATAGAAAGGGAGTTTGTACAGGGGTTAGAAAATTAAAGATCTATCATCAGGTGTTGAATAAATTATTTATAAGGTGGAGGTTTTAAATTCAAAGGAGGGTTTAAAGGACCTAATCTTCCTTAGGGTAAATTTCTCCTTGTGAAATAGGTGTTTCATTAAAGGCCTTTGGTCAGGAGGACTTGATCAAGGTTTATATTCTAAAGGACTTGACCAGTCTCTTGTTTGTAATCTATTATAGGACAAGTAGTCCATATTTTATAGTCTTGAGAGTGGGTTTTATTCCCCATGAGTATTTCCCATAGGAACTATGTGTTATGTGCTTGATATTGTGTATGCATTGAATGAATGAGCTCTCTTGTTAATGTTGCTTGATCAAGTTGATATATGTTGACTATTTATTAGTTTGAAAGAATTAAAATTGAAATTAAAATATCTAGGCTCACTGATTCACCTCCCCGTCTCAATGATTATACCTCTAACACCCAAACCAAATTTATAGGCTTAACTTCTATGTCATATTCTTTAAACTTTGATACCCATTGTCTTCTTCTTTCTCCAAGCTCATGTTTTCATAACATTAACTTGACAACAGGATCAATAACCGTAACATAGACCTTGTTCCATAGAATTTAATGTCAAAATTTATTTATTGCCTTTACTAATTCATAATCTTGTTTGTCTAACATAGGGTACCTTAATTCAATGTCTTTAAAATTGGTACTCGTGAAAGTTATAGGGTGTTCTCTATATTTAAATTTTTGTGTTAGGATTGATGCAATTATATGATTAAAGGCAAATAAATATAGGTAGAAGTATTTGGCATAATTTAGATTGGCCAAAATAAGGGCTTGAATTATGTCATCCTTGATTTTTTAAATCCTTCCTTTGAATTAGGGTTCCACTCTACTTTGGATCCCTTTTTTAACATAGCATTCAAATGTTTAACTATTTCCTCAAAACCATAAATGAACTTATGAATGAAATTTATCTTACTGAAAAAAGATTATAGTTATTTCCTAATATTAAGAAATTAAATTTTAAAAATGGCATTAACTTGATCAAGCTCAATTGACATACCTTCATTTTTTATTAGATGACCAAAAATCTTACCTTTCATTTCACATAAAATACTCTTTTTTGGATTGAGGGAAATACCAAATTTGTGGAAATTTTCAAAAAAAAATCTATAAGTGATTCATGTGGTATGATCTTCATTTAGAAAACATGGTTAAATCATCCATGTAAATAAAAATGAACTTACCAATCAGCCCTTTAAATTCAATTTCCATATCTCTTTGGAAAGTGGCACCAACATTGATCAAACTAAAATGCATCTTTTTATAAGCAAATGTTCCCCATTTTGTGGTGAAATTTGTATTAGATCTGTCATTTTTGTCAACTAAAATTTGATTATAACCTAAGAATCCATATAAGAAAAACATCATCTTAGACCCACTAAATTTTTTAATGACTTCATCCAAAGATGGAAAAGAATAATTATCCTTATCTAAAGTTTAATTCAAGTTTTGAAAATCGACACAAAGATGAATGTCTCCATTTTTCTTCCTAACTAGCACTAGGTTGGCTACCTAAGTTGAATGTTGCATCAAAAATATTATACCAGCTGGTAATAAATTTTGAACTTCCTTTTTGATAAGTGGCTCAAGAATAGGATTGACTGGTATTTGGCACTATCTAAATGGTCTTTGATCAAGCTTCAAGGGAATATTATGTGTCATGATGTTGGGATCAAACACATTTCGGTCTCCATATGTCCAATTAATGGCATATTTATAGTAGATAAATATTATTTTCAGCCTTTCCATCTATTTGTCACCACATTCAGGTCCTCCACTGATGTTCTGAGGTTGATCAAGCATCCCCATGTTAATAACTCACAATTTCTGATTAGAATGAATGAGTTTTTCAAATCTAATTGTAGGTTTGTCTACATCAAATAATCTTTCTAATGAGATCATCCCCCTTATAATTTTATTGTCTTTAATAACACTCCATCATCATTATGTTGATCTTCATTCAAGTCACTCCTTTTATCTTCATTAATTACATGTGTATCAAAAATCATTAGAATTAGAAATTAAATATAAGATATGTCTATCATATTCAAATAATTGAAAATGGTTTACATGATCTTTCATAGATGGGCATAAAACTAATTTTGTGGAAAATTTTATAAATCAGTATTGTTTACTGATGTGAGGTTAGTAGTTGAAACAACTAGTGAATCTACCATGGCATTGTTAGTTCTAGGAACAAAAAAGATATCAAAATCATTGAATGGCTTTGTTATATCCCAAGCTTAGTGTTTATATATTTGTAAATAAGAGAGATTGCACTAAAATTTATTTTTTACTTGATTGATGACTAATTCAAAGTCATCATAGACTTTCAATTGATGAACATCATACCTGGTTACAAACTATAATCCCATAATTAAAGCTTCATATTTTGCCATGTTATTTATGCATGGGAATTATAATATATGTGCTACTACATGATTTATATTATATGGATCAATAAGTAAAATACCCACTCCATATTTTTATATAAAGTGTGTTTCATCCAAATATAAAAACCACATATATAAATTTTGATCTTGTTCAATATTTTTATTCTTTGTGGGTTTGGTAATCAGAGTATAAACACCTACAACTGTGGAATTAAAATTGACTTCTTCATATACTAAATTATACTCTATTATCATGAACTTCATTTGTGGTTCTCTATTAATTTAGATCTAATTTTCCACTCCTCTCCATAGAAGCCACAAAAGGGAAAAGTATGTTGCCATATAACTGTTAGCCAAATTTTGGCTATCATTAGAGAGGTTCACAAAAACTTTGCCAATCAAACCTACACCTTGATTGACCATCTTGAAAATCTCATTCTAATTAATGTTTATCATATATTAAGGTAAGTTTGACAATTTTAAGTTATTTTTTCTTTCTAACATCATAATTATCTAGTCCTAGTTAAAAAGGTTCAAAGAGTGTCAAGGTTTGAAAGGTCTTTTATATGTCATGTAATCCATGTCAATGTCATTTCATATGCCCCATGGTCTATACAGGTGTCTTAAATGAAGTCAAATATCCTTTCTAACATTATAACTCATTTTGAAAAGCTTTCTTGATAATTTATAACATTCAAGGAAGAATATTATAAGAGAATGTAAGGTTAGAAATAGAGAGAAGTGGATGAAACATCACCCCAAGTATTAATAGGCATGAAAAGGCTCCATGATCCCTTATCACATTAGTTCAATCAAGTTATAAAGTAGAACATGGTAGTTTTAGTAGTAAAAGAGAGGTTTTCCATGGGTGGTTATAAGTTTTTAGAGCAATAATCACTCCCAAACTTTCCCATGGATTATTCTATCCTATAAAATTACAAATCCAAATAGATTAAAAACTATGTAGTCTCCCTATCGATCTCCTTGGAAACTTTATAAGGCACATCAATTTTCACTTAGTATAGGTAGAAGAGAGAAATTTGGAAGCTCATCTCTTAGACATATTATGGGGTCCCTATTAACTTCAACTTTGTGGCATTATTTGTCTAGTCAATCCCCTTAACTCTATGAATAATCATAAAGAGTGTAAGGGGCTCATAATGCCTTATTCATCCATGCAAGGCTCAGGTTTACCTCTTTTTTTCAACATTAGATATCGATGGAAGAAATTTTTCATGGTTGGGGGATATTATGGTTTAAGGAGACATATATGGTGTCAAAATAATTAGTATATAGTTAGATAAGATGCATAAAAGAGGAAAATTGGTTCTACAATTCCTTTCTTTCAAGGTGCATGTCAAGATTGCAAGCACATTTTAGTTTTATTTTGAGTGTTTTCATCATCAAAAGGTTCTAAAAATGCCTTTATAAACCATATAAAACATCCTATTTCCATTTCTATCTTTCCTCAGTATGCTTTCAATGGTGATCTCCTTAAGCCAACTCATGGTAGGATACCCCTTTAAAAGAGTTTAGTCATTCAAACAGGTGTTGTAGGTGTGAGTAGGTAGTTTGAAAGACAAAAAATAAATTTAATAGGTTTATAAAAAGTAAAATTATTTCTTACAATCATTAGGACAACTTACATCATACTTAGGTCATCTAGATCTAATAGAAAGACACTTTGGAGGTCATGGTCATTCACAAGTCTAAGTAGTCACTTATAGGTCCAATTACTAAATAGGTATCTAATAGGAAAAATAAAGGTGAATAGTGATTTATAAATTGGTATATTAATATTTTGGATGTCTAAGAAATTATTAAAGGCTTAGGTTTTCTCATAAGTGGAATCAAGAAAGGTGTTGTCCACCAATAAGTCTATAGACCTGAAGGTGGAAATTTGTGACTCAAATAATAATGAGGACTTAAAAGACTTGGAAAATATAATTCAAACATATAGGAATCTCCATAATTCCTAAACACACTAAAAAATCATCATGAGGATCTCAAAATGGTGCACAAAGCTAGAACTCAAGCATGATTGTTATACATGGATAACCTTTCAAGGAAATTTTCATCAGTGAGGTTATTATTTCAAAAAATAGCACTTTAAAAACTTGTTTAATGTGACTCAAATATTTTATAAGTGTTTTCAAATAAAATTAATCACTCATACTCCTTTTTCACAAATTCTTCTCTCTCTCGAGTTCAAGAATGCAAGCCTAGCTAACCTAGAAGCATTTTCTCCACATGTGAACATCTATGAAAAGATGCATGAGATCCTAAGTCATTTGAAAGAGGTGGATAATTTTTTATACTAAAAACTCTTGGAATTTGTTTGAGAATTAGGGCCCTTATGGCAATGAATAATTTTTAAGACTCCAATACACCTTAAACCCTCCTAAACCTTGTAAATGACCCGATGGGAGAAATAATGATTTCAAACACTCAAGATGGATTGAATGAGCCATGAAATGATCTATATGGTGATTTTGACTCTCTTAGGAACCTAAATGAATGTAATTTTGGAATATGTGGGCTGAATATGTATTAAAATTTACCTAAAAAGGCTCTTTTTTAACCTAGTTCTCAAGGTTTTGGATTAGATGAACTCTTTTAAATAGCTGAAGAGGTTACCTAGGCTAGAATAAGGGTGATACCACCATATTCAAGTCATTAAATAAGTTTTTATAGTTTTTTATATGAAAACAAGTGACCAAATAGGCTTAATGGGAAAGCAATGGCTTATATGGCTTCAATAAAATTGTGTATAAGTCTATCTTAAAGTTTAGAAGAGCTAGAGTTGGCGTAAAACATCCTCAACATGCCAAATGTCAATTGGAAGGTTTTTAAATATTCTCAAGAATCATATGGGTAACTCTTTTAGGATTATTTATGAAAAATAAATTACCTAAACTACCAAGGAGTCTTCCTATGCCAACCTTGTGAAAAGGTTCATTAACACTTGTTCTAAACGAGGAGGAAGATGAAAACACACTCTTTCAAGGCTTGATGTCAATATCCCTCTATTTTTTAATTGATATGATCATGAAAGTAAGTTCATGAACTCTATTTTTGTCTTTTCTCTCTATCTTCTTATAATTACTTCTATAAATATATCCTTGAGAGGCATTGTAATGATCCATTAATTGGTTTGGCAAAGCCCTGATGAATTTGATAATTTTTCTACCTCTAAAATAAGAATTCAACTTGATTTTGGTATCCTTAAATTTTAAATTTAGTGTTTGATATGTTTTTTTTGTTTAATGATAAGTGATAGTTTTCTTCCTTGCATTCATCCATCTCCTTCATGCCTTTGTTTGAGAAATTTGCCTTCTAGTAGGTCATATGATGTGTATCTAGTAGATTTGTATGGTTTTAAGTGTGATAAATATTATTAACATCTATTAGCAAGCCTACTAAGATTCCACCTTAAAGACTACATTGCATCCTACCTTCATATGATGTGTATCTATTATCAAGCCAAATAAGATCATGTTTGTAATTATTCTCCATAGTGTAAGTGTAAACAAATAGTGGAGTTAAATTTAGTGCATCACCTCCATAATTGTCCTTTTTTTTTAATTCCCTTATACCCCTTTTCCTCTCAAACAAATAGGTTAGTTATCATATTTAGGTGTTGTACATGGGAGCTATCCCATAATCTAGAGATTCACTTCTTCAAGCAAGCTAACCACACCTAGAGGTGATTCTATGTTATTCCAAATTGAGAAGGCTTGAACAACCTTTATAAGGTGAAAATTTGGGTGATAAAAATAACCATTGAGTGATATTTTTCAATCCCTACTTACTAGCATATCATATGCTTCTAACATCTAAACAAATTATATGTATATAAACTATTTCACTCTTGGTTTAGCTTGTAATTGCATATGGACATTCAATAACTCTCCTAAAACCTTGGCTTTATACTTGTCAAACTAAACTACCACTTTATCTGATTTTATAGGGACCAATCCTAACTTCTTAAAAATCCTTGTAGGCATAACATTAGCTGAGGCACTAAAATCAATAAGGCAATTATGCATATTTTTACCAAATATTTGGGCTATTAATAGAAAGAGTGGAACTTCAGTTTTGGTCTTATGCATTATAACATTGGTATTAGTAGTAGCGTTATGTTTCATTTGAATACTCTTATCTATAAGAGACTTGAGAATCAAATCCCTTTATTTGGTTATTGGTGATAATTCATGAAGGTTTATGTTAGCTTTTATATTCTTTATATCCTCCATAATGGTTTAACTTGTTTTACTAGTGGAGGGTTTATTTTCACCTAACTCTAGTGGAGGTGGATCATTTCTAGCTTTAGTATCGAGAGGTGTAGTAGGATTATCTAGTGGGGTTGAAGTAGTCAAAGGCTAATGTTCCCTACTCCTAAGAGTATAGCTTACTCTTTGGTATTGCTCAAAAACTTGATTGTCATGTATTTTTGGAAAACTTGAATTTCATTGGTATTCTCTTTAGGTTCATTATCTTCTACATTAAGAAAGTGTAAAGTCTCTAAAACTATGGTTATATTAGGGGATTTTGATGAACTAGGAGCATCATAATGACTTGAAGTATTATGGTCATTTGGGACAACCTCATATTCTTCCATTTCCTTTTTTAAAATGTCAAAAATTGAAAAAACTCAAAATAGTCAAGTTTCCCATGTTGGTTTATGTTATGCACATGGAAACAACTGGGTAAGGAAATCTACATAGTATTGATCTTAGGTAATTTTTTTGCATGAAGGGAACTTGTTTACCAACTTTATTGAAAGGCCTAAAATTGTGTTGGTAAGTGAAATTCAAGGCAAAATTTCCACTACTCAAGCTACCTACTTTTTTTTTCAAGTTTAGGAAATCATTACTTAATCTATGGACCATTATTTGGATTACATTTAACTCATGTTTGGATAGGTCTTTAGATGAATTTTGCATATTATTCTTTACAACTGGAACTAAAGTTTGATTATAAGACTAAGGCATTACTTCATTACCAATTAGATTTATAGATCTTGAATTTTGATTAAGGGATACATGTTATAGAGGGAGATAATTATTAATTAAAAGAGATTGTGGTAATAGAAAATTTTGATTTGTAGGCAGGATTAAGTTTAACATTGGCATATTTAGGAGAACAATGGGAATGGGAGCCAACATTTGCCTTTGTGGATTGAGTTTTTTGTCCACTTTTATTGCTTCTACATATGTAAGGGTAAAATCAATGGCAGTTGGATATCTCTATAATAAAGTGGTAGTCCAAGGGTCCAAAGCATTTTTAAACATTTCTAATGCTAGTTAGGCATTTGGTCTATATAAGGTTTTTATCAAACTATACATATTTTTAAAAAGTGTGTTAAAATTATGTATAGGTTCATTGGGTTACCTTATCATGCAATAAAACTAATAGTATAATACACTTATATCCACTACCTAACCAAACTTGGCTAAGAATGTGTTACTCAATTATTACCATCTTATGATTGAATTCTTAGGTAGGTTGAGAAACTAGTAATAAGTTTGATCAATCAAGGTAAAAGGGAATAAACTACAAGCTACATCTTCATGTTCAACATTAATTAATCAAAGGTATATTTTATAAGATTTAATGTGATCTTATGCATTCTTTCCAGTGTTTGGAGTGAACTTTGGAAGATAATGCTTATGGTTTTTAGGAAAATCATGCATGTCATCAAGAATGTTTATAGCTGATCCAACTAGCCAAGTTGTAGCCATTTGGACCAGTCTATTGGTAACATATTATGGGGATGGTGTGGTTGGGTAAACTAATCTTCTAACTCTACCTCTATAATTTTTAAGACATATGTGAACTTTAAGAGGAGAAATAATTAATCTTATACTACCCAACCTAACTCTAGATCATGTGATCCTTAAAGAAGACTCCAGAGTGACAAACACCAATTTTTATTTGTGTGTATTTTTAAGCACACAACTAATGAAAAGTATAAGAATGAGTTAAAATACCATAAATATATAAGTAATGATAATCTCATAGTATTTATAGGTTCAATATCAGAGGTTCAAGCCCTAAAATATTGTGTTAGGCCCTCCTTATAATGCCAATTAATGTTAGGCTTAATTTATGACCCACTCAAAAATCAACTATTAAATTAGCTAATCTAAGAGGACAAACGGAGTATAAAACAAATGGGATGAATTCCCCATATTTTTAATATTTTGTAATGGATCCAAGGGCTAATAAATTTCTAGAATGTTTAGCTATGTGAGAAATAATTATCACCACCAGAGGTTCAACTGATCTCTTTACCTGAATTAAATTTATTTGATGTTGTGGGCTTATTAAAACCATAGATTTAATATCTTATTTCATAAACAATGCAATTATAATTTACTAACTAGGACATCTTATCATCAAAAATGTAAAATATAGGAAAGAGTAAGGCATAAATTCTTCAACTAAGATTAGATATTTTGGTGCTGAGAAATGGAAATCATGGTTAGATGTAATCATATCACTGGGCATAAATTCTATATATTTCACAACTTAAATAACTCAATGATCAATATTCAAAGGAAAAATGTAAACATATAATTCACATTCTCTATCAAAAGAAAGTAAATACACCAACCTGTAGATATTTCACACAATGACTTAATGAAAGCTTTAAAATAAATAGAATGAAAGTCCAGAATCAATCAAACTAGCTACTACACAATCTAATTGTGTATTCACTTGAAAAACTAGCATTCAAAAAAAAATTGGCATGTATTACTTATCTCAAATCAATATCCTCTAGTAGACAATCATGATAAAATAAAGGAGAATGGAAAGTGAAATATTGGCATAATTCTAATAGGGTTTTAGTGAAAAATTTGTTGACCCCTTACAACGGCAAACACTATTATTTATATAAGAAAGGAAATTAGATCCAATGCCTTGATTCATAACCAAAATTAAATGGATTTGACATCAAAATTAAATGGTCTTATTTCCATAATTTAATATAATGACTGATTATAATTAAATTGATTGGTGTCGTATATCAAGAAAAGAAGAGATAAATATCAACTCATGGCACAAATCTTAGACTGAAATAGCTTCCAAAAATATTTAAATGAATAGTGTCAAATATTAAATGTAATTCAATCTTAAAGTGCCCAAAAGGTTGTACATATATAATTCTTTTTACCATGGAATCAATAGCCCAAATAGGAAAAGACATTCTATTAAATATATCTTAATGATGGGGTAACCAGTTCATATTTTAGTTTGTCTATTTTTAATGTCTTATGTTTGTCTTCAAGACGATATAATTCCTTCTAGATTCACCCTTTTGCAATTAAATTTTAATGATATGATATCATTGGAATAATGCATTTTTCCAATCTGTAAAAGAGTATACTATAAACATCTTTCAAAATTTAATTTTCCTCACAATCTAGATTCAACTTTTATCTACTTTAACTCTCACTTAGTTCTGCCAATGGTGTTGTGGGATTAGAAATTGATGTAAACTCTTATAAAACTAATTCTATGCTCTAGTTGGTCTTCAAAAATTCTTGGGTTCATATATTATATCCAATTTCTCTCCTTTGATTATGTATTCCATATACTAATAAAATTATCCCATACTTGCAAATATATGGCTCATGATCACCCTTTGTCCTCTTATTTTATTCAATGTGTCATTTTATATTTAGCTTCATATGCATTTTATCATTACCATATCTTTTATATCTCATTCTTAATATTGGCCCACGATATCTCCCCAAAAAAATTTGTTTTGTTATTACATGTCCCAAAAATATACCCAAGTCTCTCTACATACTATGTTGCTTCCTTGGCCTCTTTTTTAGATAATTTTATTATTCTTACTTTAACTATGTGTTCATTCCTCGATATTTCAATGCAATCTCTTGAGGAGTTATGCTCTAATCATTTCCAAGGTTCATGTTTTTTTCCACATGACCTATTTCAATATTTATAGTCAACCAAAACATTTGCCTTAATATTTGATTATGCTTAATTTAACTTTTATCCTACTTAACAACTAGAATACAATGAAATTGTCACTTAACCATATTTTTACCCTCTACATGAACATCAAATTTAGGGTCTTTGTCTATAGACATCATCTCTTTTCATAGGGTGATGTCATATGTCATCCCTTTGTTTCTTCATTTGAACTTATTTTATTTTGGTCTTTAGTTGCAATTAAATGTGAACATGACACTTTTCAAAATCTAGATTTTTTGGAGCCTTTTCAGGCTTCATAATTAAATTTAAATATATTTTTTTGGCCAATTTTATGAGATCATGCCATTTGGCATGATCTTGGGAATCTAGGAGATCACTACTTGATCATTCTATGTTTTATATCTTTTATAGACTGAGTCCGTAATATCATGCCACATGGCACAATCTTGACACTCTGGGAGATCTCTCATCTATTGAATATGTACTCATTATTGACAATTTTCTACCCTATAGGAAAAGAATAGATGTTTATTCAATCAGTTGAAGGATCAGATTCTAAAGAGAATAGACTTTTGGGGTTTTACAAAGGGGGGAAGATCATTTTGAAGTTACAAAAGGTTTAAATCCTTAAGACTTTTTGTCCAAAGAATCACTAGTTGAAGATTCAATTCCTTCAGACATTTTGTCTGAAGGAAATGGCACTGATCAAAAGAAACCTGAAGGGGTCATTTGCAAAGTCCGAGGGGTATATACCCTTTGAAAGAAGGACAGATCATATAAATCCCAAAGGGTATGTGCCCTTCAGGAGAGTTCATAATAGAAATCTAAAAGACCATTTGAAAGGGAAGGAGGACCTTTACAATTTTTTTGAGGGGTTAGAGTCCTTTTGAGAAAATCACATTTCATTAAACTGTTCGAAGGGCTCTTTTTAAAAAATTCTGAAGGGTATGTAATTATGGGACCATTTGGAGCTGGTCTTGATGAAATTGTATTTTTAGTAGTGTTCTTCATGAAGTATTTGGTGATTCTAAGCTCAGGCAGTTGCTTCTAATAGTCTAGGCACATTTTCCATGTAAGTCTATTCTTATTGAATTATCATGAATGAGTTTTGATGGTTGTGTATAAAGATAATTCTTATGCTATGTTTCCTTATCAGCCCTATGATTAATCATACCATCCCTATTATGATACCTATGAGCTTCTTTATGATCCTAATCAGCCTTATCAAGAGTATTATCAAAGCTATTATGAGCCTTATCAAGTTTCTCATAATCCTTATTATCAAGAGCATGACTCTTACCTTCCTTGTGATCCATATCAATATCAAGACTATATTTCATCTTTCCCATATGGCTATGATGTTTCATATGAGAAGTACTATCTTTAAAAAAAGTGAATGAAATAGAGCTCAGAATACTAGCATATGTAAGAAAAGTTTGTTAGAACTCTCAGTATGAAGAAGTGAATAGTCTATTTCAAAATGTGTCCAATGATCTAGAAGAGATAAATGGGCTATGTATTCTTGTATTGGAAAATATGGAGGCTTGGGAGAGGTATAAAATTAAGTTGAACCACTTGTCTATAAAGGGTTCTTATGTTCCTTATTATTATGAAGTTCTTAATCATGCCCAATGTGTTCCAATGGAGCTTCCTAGTTGTATTCAAGAGCTTATTCGTGAGGTTAAGCCTTCTTATATTCATATTTATTCAACCCTCATCTCTCAAGCACAAGTTTTTCATGAGGATAAGGAGATTTCAGACTTTAATGAGGTAATGGCCAAGTGGAAATAATAGAATATAGAGGTCTTTAAGAGTTTCTCTTTCCCTCCTATCCAAAACTCCCTAGATAACTCTATTGTTCTCCACATTCCAAAATATGATCATGATCAACCTCTCATGCCTCATCCTCCATTTCAAACAAATGAATTTCATCACCCTCCCACCATCTCCCTTTTTTAGGAGGAGCCTATTCTTCGGAAGATTGAAAAAGAGGTTTCAGCTATAGGTCAAGTTCTTGTAGAGTGTGTAGAGGATGCTTCAGGGGTGTTTATGGAAGATTTTCACATTGATACTTCAATTAAGGTTGCAGTTGAGAATAATATTACATTTGAGAGTGATAAGGTTGATATTGATGTGGAGGAACTCCAAGAGGATCTAGTAAAAATTGAATTTATAAATGAGTTAAAGGTATCTCTAATTGAGGAGAATCTAGATAGTTTTCAAGTAGATTTTATTCAAATTGATAAAAATTAGGAATAAAAAGATGATTGGCAACTGTACCTTACATCTTTTCAAGAGATTAAAGAGCTTTGTAGGGATATTTTGCCTATTGAATAACATGTTTATGATAAATTTGATCAAGAATCACATATTCAAGATCATAATATAGATTAGGTTGCCTATTCAAAGCTCCTTGAAGAGCTAGATGAACTTTTAATAATTGATAAGAAGGATGAGTTCACTCAAGGATAATGCATAGTTGAGGTATTGCTTCACAAGGTTGTGGATGAAAAGTAGCATAAGAAGGATCTAGAATTACTAGATGAGTTTGTCTTTATAGGTGATTGGTTTATTGTTGATGACTCATTTGAGAAGATGTTAATATAGTTGGTGGACAAGAAGAGTACCTCATCAAAGGTTATGATTAATAAACATCCTACTTTGTAACTTGTACCATCTCTTGGTAGGAGTGAGTTCAAGAATTTCCCATTTGATTTAGGTAGATCATGATTTGTCATGGTTAGCTAGGTTAATTATTTGTTTGTTTTCCTCCAAGTGTTATTCAAGCAATAGTTTCTTTATGTTTTGTTTTGAATAAGTGCTTATATTCGCATTTGCTTCTTAATTATTTTACATGTTTTCATGTATTTCCCTTCTTATTTTAAAGGATGGAGGTTACTTCATGTTTGGTCAAAAAATATTTGCAGTCATGGACCAGGTCTACCATTATTTTTTAGAGTTCAATATCATGTTTATGGTCTGAGTTCTCAAGCATTTCAGTCATGCTTCCCAGTTGAGTCGCTAGAATGTTGACAATTTTCTACCCTACAAGAAAATAATAGATGTTTATTCAAGTATTTAAAGGAAAAAATTCTAAAGAGAATAGACTTTTTTGGTTTTATAAAGGGGGAAAGATCATTTAAAAGTTACAAAGGGTTTGAATCCTTTGGACTTTTTGTCTGAAGAATCACTAGCTGAAATTCAATTACTTCAGACATTTTGTCTGAAGGATGGCCCTGATCAAAAGAAACCCAAAGGGGTCATTTGAAATGTTTGAGGGGTATATACCCTTTGAAATAAGGACAACTCACAAAAATATTGAAATTTATGTTCCCTTCAGGGGAATTCATCACAAAAAACTAAAATACCATTTGAAAGGGAAGAAGGACCTTTTACAATTTTTATTAGGGGTTAGAGTCCCTTCAGGAAAATCACATTTCATTAAACTATTTGAAGGGGTCCTTTAAAAAAAAAATGAGGGGTATGTACCCTTCAAGAAGGTCCTTTACAATAATCTCAAAGGGTAATAACCCTTTAGGAAAGTTCAAAATAAAGAAACCCGATAAGCACTTTGAGGAGGACAGTCCATTTTGAAGAAATTCAAAAGGCAATTTCAAAGATGAGTGGACTGTTTACAAAAGCTTGAGGGGCATTCAGAAGCTCTTGAAGGGTACATGTCTTTTAGAAAAGACCAATTTGAAAGAGTAAAAAGACCAATTATAGGAATCCTAAAGGTTAACAACCCTTTGAGAAAGTTCATAAGTAGGAAACATGAAGGGTATGTGCCCTTCAGAAAAGTCATTATCAAAAATGTTGAGAGAACACTTCAAAATTCTGAAGGGTAATTCTAATAGAAATTTTACAAAGGAAAAGGCTAAAGATAAATTTTCCATAGAAAAGGGTCTTTTACAAAAATCCTAAAGGGTATGTGCCCTTCAGAAAAGTTCAAAAACAAAATTCTAAAGGGTCTTTTAGGAGGCTGAAGGGTCGATTGGCAAATTCTGAAGGGTCATTTCAAAATTCGTGAAGGGTATGTTCCCTTCGGTAAGGTTCATTTCATTTCTTTGAAGTACCATTATAGGAAAGATGAAGGACCATTTTATAAGTTGAGGGGTAGAAAAAAAATTCTAAAGCAACTACTTCAAATAAATTGTTTGAAGGAATTCCTTCAGAAAAAGAGTAAAATAAACAAGGAAATAGACATGAATAGAAGCAAAGTCCAAGACAATTCACATGGACTTTTTGTCTATGAGAAGATAAAAATAAAAGGCCCATAAGAATAACCCTGAGATAAATACATGCAAAGGGGAAAAGATATAGACAAATGGCTAATGAACATGCATAGTAACGAAGAGCTAGATAAAGTGAGAGATGTCAATAGTGATTATAAACAGATTAAAGGGTTATTCAACCAAAGTTTTCCAAATAGGATTAGACACATCTAGGTGTAACCATTTTAGCATGATACCTTCAATTCTAAAGATGGAGACTCATTTGCATGAAGGACTCAAGTTTTTTAATGTTAGAGAGCTTAACATGATTTACGTGCATGCACTCTTGTTGGTTCTAAGGTTTTCAAACATTCAAACAATTTAAATAGAATTCAAAGTTTGGCATTAGAATTATTTTCATGCAAAGAGAAGCCTTTCAAATGTTTTAGCATCTCAAGAAGAGTTCCATGTTTTGAGGTGGGCGTGTTTTTCATGCATGTTGAAAGAGCAGCCCAAGATGATCCCACCATCTATTTTCAATGCTAAAGAGTTTTTCATGCAAGACAAAAGATAAGAAAAGACAAATTTATAAGGCTTTATTATCTTGGCATAACAAAAATTGGATTTGGTCTAATGAAAGAGTTGTCTTCTTCTTCTATTTTCAATGCTAACCTCTTGGTTATTGTGTATTTTTCTATATAAGTTGGTTCCTTAGCCTTGAATTGTATCCCTCTTTTAGTAAGATAAAATTCTACCAAAGACTAAGTTGTAAGTTTTTTTCATATTAATATAAGGATAGTTATTTTCAATTTTTAGCAAACTGGTATAGTGTATTTTATCATTGATTTACATAAGTGATAGAGTTTTCTTCCTTGCCAAGTCTTGATTCTTAACTTGTTACTAGTTGGTCAAATTATGCAGGTCATGATCTATGTTTAAATGTCTTTTGGCTAGAATTTTACTAGATGCAAGTGGCTTATTAGTGCCTTCAATCAGACCTATTCTTTTATTTCCCTTAAATTTTAGTTTCTAGATCAAACCTTTTCATGAAATACTTATGCATATTGGTCAATTGGAGTTGAAATTTCAGCCTTCTTCTTGTCTAACTTAGTGTTTTAAGAGCTCTAATTGAGTGGATCAGTTAAAAATATAGGTGTATCACCATAATTAGATAAGATTCTATTCAAGTTTCTCTCTCTTTTCTTGGTAGTTCATATCATAGAGAAAAGGTCCTAATTGATACACCAAAGGGAGCTAGCCCTTATAATCTAGAGATTCAATCCACTAATTAGGTCACCCATAACCTAGGATTGTTTCCATGTTTCAACAGATTGTGAAGGCCTAAAACTACCTTTAGAAGGGTGCAAGTCTAATTGAAAACACTCACCCTTCTAAAATATGAATCCATAATATGCAACCACATGTCATAATCTCAAAATTTTAGAGTTTCAATAAATTCATATTATGAACTTTTACTATGTGATCACCAAATTCTTGATATGTGACCATGTGTCACAATCTTAGAACTTCAGTATCAAACTATCTTTGGAAATATTTTCACTATGCATTTCCTTCCCTAATCTCCAAAATAACTGAGATCATATCACATGGAATGATTTTGGGACTTATAATTCTTTGGCACTTAACCATTTTACAATAATCAGTCTACTTCTTTGCCTTTTTTAGTGAGCTCTAAACCATTAATACTTCCATATGGCACCTCTACATTAAATATTCCATCAAAGACCTGATCTGTTTAAATTAACCTTCCAAGTACTTAGTTTTTATGATGATACCATGTGGCATCATCATATTACTTTGGGCCTTGGAATCTATATACTATCATCAGCCTTTCACTCCCTTGATCTTTAAATGAATGAGATGCAACCATGTGTTACAATCTCAAGAGGTCATGTTTAGGAGGCACTAAATTATTAATTCAACATGTTGACTACCAAATTATTGATAGGATGATAGGTGTTGTGATCATGGTAAGTTGAGACTCGGGTAACTTTGAATATTTGAATGTGTGTAATGCCTAAGGCCATGAGTCACCATGATTTTACCACTTGGTAGAATCTTAGGAACTTAGGTTGTGCGAACTGTGCAAACCAAAGTAAAAAACAAAACTTTAAGAAAGCATTAATATGTTAGTAAAATAATGAAACAGAGACCCAATTAAACAAAGCCATATTTAAGTTAAGAAAAGTCCCAAATAAATCCATGAAAGCATGAATTAGCATAAGCTAAAGTTTAAAAGACTTAAAAGAGACCCTGACCAAAGCAAATTTAGCTAGGAAAAATACATTATGAACTTGAGTAAGCCATTTTAAGATCCAAAAAGAGAAATTTAAATATATTATATGACCATTTAAAATGAAATTTTAATTCCAATAGTCATCAATTTAATTTAATTAACTTTAAAATGTATATCTAAGGTCATGTTCATGTTTTAAAGCTCAAATGTTTTAAAATAATCATTCAAATACATTATGAGCACCACAAGGTAATATTTTAACACTAAGACAAATATTTTATAACTAATGGAATATTTTGCATTGAAAATGGGAAAATTGGGCCAATTTTCCTTATTTAAACCCTAGATAAATGATTATTAAATTATTGTCAATAAATGGTCAACTAAAGGTTGTTCAATTTCATCAAATACATTCATAAGTTTATAACCTTAATATGGGAATCTGTATCAAGAAATTTATGCAACATTCATAAATGAGGTCGTGTAAGCAAGAAAGAATAGAAGAAAGAAATAAATAAGTATGTTTAAATAAAGAGGGTCCCTATGTGAAATTTTTTATTATGGGGTGTGTTAGGCCCAACACATATATTCCAACTTCTAACATTAATATCATTCAATTTACCATAGAAAATTTGAATACATTCATAATATAAAACATAGTGAGATAATAATATAAATTTATAAATCTTATAGTGTTTTACTGTAAAATTATCAACCTTATCAATGAATTGCAAAGCAACATTTATAGGGATGAGATGAGATCTACCTCAAAATAGCATGAAATCCCACTCTTAGCTATAATGTCTCAAAATAGTTACCAACCTAATAATTACATGATGCCCCCAAAAAAGACAAAGAAGAGATAAATAGGACCCAGATCCATGATAACACATTCCCTATTGGGACTATAAGGAGCATTAGCCTAAATTTGATGGGAGCCACTTCCCATTTGTTTTGAGTATCCTCATGAGCTACCAACACTTTTCCACCAAGTTTGTCTCCCAATCAATCTATAGTATATTGGTAGGTGGCTCATGTAAAAGCACATATGCCTAAGTTAGGGGGGCTTCAAGGGATAATTTACCCTTATATACTAGGTTAATGCTTATGGTAAACTATGTGGCAAGCTCTAAGATGGATTGGGATCTGTCTATATTAGAATTCACTACCTTATTCTTTATTTCAACTTTTAATTTCTCTAAATAGACCCCAAAGTCATCAAGGCTAAGCAAGGTGCCATCTAAGTAAAAGAGGACTATGATGTTGAATTCCTTGAAGTAGGAAAATATATGATCATTAATTTTCTCCAAGGTCTCAATGGTGGACTATATATCCCTAATCCAATAATCTAGTGTGGTCCTCACGTTCCATGTGAATGTTTATTACAAATTCAAGTCCATGAGAGGAATGAGCTTGAGCTTTAAGAACATTCCTATGTTGATAACTTCCACCATCTTGAATTTGTTATCCACCTTAAAAATTCCATATAAATACTATTATGCTTTTTGGAAGAGCACATTACTCTTGGAAAGATCTATAGACAACTCCCTAAGGGATGTAAATAATTTCACGAGGTTAACTTCAACCTTTCCAACCAAACTAACATGGCATAAAATCATCACTTAGGACCCCATGGTCCTAACTTGGTCCTTGAGGTCCTCCATGAATTTATTCATGATCTCATTGGTGGATTTGATTATATATACTAAATCCTCTACAATATGTTCTTCCTGTGTGGTAGTCCTCTTCTTTTTGAGAGAGAAGAGATCATGTTATGATTTCCAAATAATAGGGTCCCCATCATGATTGAATATTTGAGTAAGCACCCTCTTCATCCTACCTGAGTCTCAATCAAAATATATTTGAATATTAGGTTCCCTTTGGTATACCATCCTAGGAATTTTTACACCTAAATCTTCTATGGGGCACATCCATCCTTGACCTACCATTATTCCAAGGGTAGTGGAAGATGAGATAGTGGATGTGGTGGTAGTTAAATTGGAAGGTAGAGGCATGGGTGGAGGAGGAAATAATGAACATGAGAGATGGAATTGAATGGATGATGGATGGGTCAGCATGGGTACAAAAGGGGGAGTTACCAAATGGGAATCCCAAGGGAATAATTAATACCTTAATTGGTCTTAGGCCATAAAGACTTGGGGGGAAAATATGTCTAGGAGTTATGTATTTAGTTTTAAAGATAAAATTGGATGATTAAATCCAAGTCATAAGGAGCCCAATGTGAGAGAGATAGGGGACCAATATGGTGTTTCTAGTGTAATTAGAGGTTTTGGGGGTGGTTGAGCTAAAATTAACCTTGGCCACTTATCAAGGTTCCACTTGGTGATCACCTATGATGTTGTTAAACTCAAAGGGGTTGTTTTAGATAGATCATACAAGGGTATTGCAATCATTGTTAAACTTTTTGAAGTTAAAAAAATTAGGAGTAGAGGATACCATGTTACTCACAATCACATATGTTTTTAGGTTAATTTTAGCACTAGGATGGAATGTGAAAAACTACATGGCTAGCCCAGGATAAATTGATGGGGTTGACCAAGCCAATGTGCTTAAAACAGGCCAAATCTAGGTCATAGGGTAAAGTGGGGGAGTTAGGAAGCTTGGAGCACCAATTATTGTAGAATATAGTTTAGCAAGGGGAACCCAGGCACTTTTAGGGGATGGCAGAGGAGGATTCATTAGAGTGGGAGGTTACATCTAGGTGAGGAAACTAGGAACAATAAATATGGTTAAATCCATTGGATCAAAGGAAATTGAGGTACTCATGATGTATTTTTTAAAGGGGTCAAAATAGGGGTATGAAACACTTTGTATGGGAAGCTATAAGGACCTATAAGGGGATACTTATATATACCATAAGTAGGGTTGGAAACCTTTAGGGATGCTAAGAACTAGTTTTGAGGTGGACTCTATTGTGACTTCAAGCTATTTAAGAAATGGATGGCATATGTAGCTTGGGGCTTATTTATTTAAGAGTTTTCTATAAGTGAAATAGATGTTAAGGATGATAAATTATTATAAGTAGGGATGCCATGTAATATTAATCAATATAACCTCATTATTTTTAGGACTTTGATAGTAGGCTTATAGGGATTTGATTATGGGGGAGTTGGTCTCTCTTCTAATACTAGCTTAAGATATGATTTTTCTTTTTGGTGACATGTTTATATGATCTTTGTGATCACCTCCACATTGTTGGAATGGTTGAGGTGGATCACATCATTAGGTTGGTTATGATGGTATTATATGGTATTAATCCATAAACAATACTTATCCACATGGCCTTTCACCATGCCTTGAAGATACCATTATCTATCTTTATCCTTGGGTAAGTTTTAAAAGTCCATTTGGTGAGCCACATCTTATAATATATCCAAATTCTTGTATTCATAGTTCCCAATAATCATAGGGAATAGTGGGTAAGCTTTCTACCTTTTGGCTAGGTAGAGACATGTGATGCCATTGTCCAGTTTCCAAGTGATTTCTTACTCAGTAGGTAGTCTAAAACCATGTAGGGAAATTGAACAAGATCCCCTTGGATTCATTCCACCCTAATTAAATTATAGTCCCAATAGTACCAATAAGTGTTAATGGGAATATCTGAGTCCTGCATCTCCTTAGAAAGCTTGAGCATTTAATTTATTTTGGTGGAAAAGTACACCCAAGGTATAAATTGTCATAGATGTCTTGGATATGGTGCCTTTAGTGATGAATGTAGATATTATCAAATAGTACATACACTACAAACCTTGATGGCACCCATGGAGGGAAGATTTTTCTTCAAAAATCTAGGGTGCCATAGGTGGCATCGACCATGTAGGACATCATGTAAAAATTCCCCCACTCTCGAACCTTATTGACTTATTACATGATGTTGAAGGTGATGTCCCTTAGTGTGAGGAGCTCATCTATTTTGAGCATGATGTTGAGTAGATAGACCCAACTCTTATTCACATACATAATATTTCTCTCCCATATAGGTGTTTGGGTAGTAGCATGCCAGTTCACACTCCCTCATGAAATTTTTTGATGGTGTAGTATTTGGGGTCCTCCTTATTCACCTCATGTTCAAATTTTCTAGCCCAATCCTTAAGGACCTCGAATATATCATGGGTGCTCAAACATCTACTAGTGACCTTTGCATCATACATAATGTTAAAGTTTGGGATATTATAATATTGATTGAATTCATCCCTAAATATGTCCATAATTTTGAATTTTTTGGTTGGGGAATACACAATGTCTTTATTATACCTAGAGGTGCACAAAAATTTATCAAATATATCACTACATGGGAAGACTTTTGGCTTGGTAGCAAAATTGTGTAGTCCTAAGGCTCTTATGGATATGAGATCATTAGTGAAATCCACATTGTTATATTTTATCTCATCATCATGATATAGGTTTTTGTATATCTTTAATTGTCTTTAAAAATTTGTTAAAATACTTGAATATTGTAACACCCTACAGGAAGGTGGTATCCTAGAATTCTTGATCTAGATTGGGATTTGAAATTGAGGTAGTGATTTCTGAATTACTTCTCTTTTACGTGTAGTGATTTAGGAGGGATGTACTATGGTCTATAGAGGGAATTCAAGATATATGGATATAAATAATTTGAATTTATAGAAGACAGATAATGGTGAGCCCAATTCATATGGGACTATATAGGTCTCTATGATATTTTATATAGTAATGGATTTGGATGCTCGCATTATGCGAATTAAACTCTGAGTTGATGGGATCGATCTTAATTTAACCATTTTTAGGTATAGATATGTCTAATTTTATCCCTCATTTGAGATGTTTTTGGCATCATCTGCATGTCATTTATACATTGGTGGGCTTAATAGGTAATGTGATGAGTTGGAATAATGGATCACTCCCTCAACTTAACAAATTTGCCTATGTATATTAGATACTTGAGTGTATTGATTACACATAACATTATATTACTAGATCTAGGGTTCTTAATTTATACCATTCTCTAACTCATCAGGTTGGTTTAAGGCCTATTTGACCATTAGGTGTACACAAGTACATGTGGCACAATCCTATTATATTGAGCCTCCTAAGGCTTTGATAACTCTGACACCTCTAGGTGTATATCTCAAATGCCTTGTAATAGGCCACCTTAGGCTTTGATAGCTCAAATGCCTCTAGGTGTACAAGTACAGATGATGTTCTCCCATTAGATTAGGCCTTTAGATATATAATAACTTTGATACCTCTAGGGGTATAAGTACACATGGTTCTCTCCCATTGGATCAGACCTCCTACAGATCTAATAGATCTAATACCTCTAGGTGTATGGGTACACATGGCACTCTCCCATTTGAACATGACTCCCAGAGATCTGACAGTTCTAATAATTTTTTGGGACCTACAAAATGAACAAAAAAACCAAATTATTTTTAATAGTGACTCATAATCAAGGGGTAATTACCTATCATAAAATAATATTCAAGAACTACCATCTAAACTCTAGGACTGAGACTCTGAGACTACTTGTTTCAAATAATTCCTATATGGAATAATTAGTGCCCAAAAAATCTATGGAAAACACTTCAAAATCATAATGGTACTAATATTTTTAAAATAAACATCATGTGTGATATATTCAACATAAAAAAATGGGACACTATCATAATTACAAAAAATATCCAAGAATGGAAATATAACAGGCACCCAAGATTTTTGGAAAGGATAAGGATCAAACTAGGCTTGATAGATGGATGAGAATTTTTGAGATTTTATGTACTATAGAGATGCCCTTTTCTTCTGTGAAAAGGCATGTGTTGGCCATAACAATACCCCTTAGACAAAAAACTATATCCATAGAATGTCAAGTAATATCCAATGATGTGAGCTATAATATATTAATTTGGAGACCATGGATTAAATGTAATTAATGTTTTCTTATCTGCACTGCATAGATTACTTAAATTTATGCATTAGGTAATGACATATAAATTTCCTATAAATAATGAAACCTTTAGATTTTTCAAAATGATAGTATACAATGATATCATTATACCACATTTAAATAGACCTCATAATTTTTTATGGCACCCCCACAAGTTATTATAATAAACCAAATAATTAGCTTTGAATGGGGTGAAATTAATAGAAACCAAGAGGATAGTGGTAACCAAACTTAGTATGGACAGATAATTATCTAATATTAATTTTACACCAATAGGACCTAGAGAATAAAGAGATGGTATGAACATGTATGACATCAAAAAACTCTATATTATCACATAATACTATGTAAAACCTATTAAAACATCCATTTCTATCAATATTTCATCTTATGATGATAACATTAAAGGGCCTATGGTAGATAATTATTGTAAAATTATTTATGCAAAACTACCTCTTAGAATGGTTCAAACTACTTTAGAAAAGTATGGATTTTTATTTTATGTGTTTGTGTGTTTAAGTGTGTGTGTGTACATGTGCACACATGTGTGTGTGTGTGCATTTATGCACACATGTTTTTTCATGTGTGTGTACATATATGTGTGTGTGTGCATGTGTGTGTATGTATGTATAGATATAAACATATATACATACATACAAAAATATATATAATAAGATAAAATGGAAAAAAAATTAGGTAAATATAATAAATTCATCACAAAACCTATCATCTTAATACACTTAAGTAAGATCTCAACTATAATGAGGCTTAAAGAGTTCAATATGTATATTTCAAATTGGAACATGGATAATTATGAGCTCATAACAATGATAATGCTATAAAAGATAAATATATCCATAAAAAACTTTAAAGTTCCACCTAGAATCATCACAATAAATGTATAATGTCATGACTATACAACTTGTACAACTTGAGCTAGCTAAGATTGCCTCTACATCTAAGATCCCCCACCGAGACACATTTTTCAATAATTAATCCCTCATATAATATTTGGTGCGTAATGGTGAATTTACCAACTTGCCATCATAAGAATATATTCCATTTTTTAGTAAGTAATCATGTTTATTTTTGGGAAAGTAAGCCCTTGTTCATTAATGAAGCTACCTTAGATATCCTAGACACATTACAAATCACAACATATGTGGAAGAAAGTTTTAGTTATTAAAATAATACTTGATTGATGTCAATATTGGCATTGATGACTCAAAAATGTTTTAAGGATAGGTCTTTAATTAACTCCAAAGGAATAACAAGTATAAATTGCACTATTAAAGGAGTTTTAAGATATCTTCACCTAAGCATGTGATGATATTCTTGGAATTTGTACATTAATTACAATAATTAATTTAATCATTAATATTGATGTTAAATATATAAAATAAAAGATTATAAAGATTCATCTTAAGGTAATTTCTTTGGTTAAGTAAATTATCCTAAAGTTACTTGATATCAGTTTCATTATACGTAATAAGTATTCAAATTTAATTTCCAACATAGTGTCCATTTTGACTATGAAGGTTTGTGACACCTTAGATGAATATGCATGCACCTATAGATGCCTCATGTGTGTGAATTTATCTTTGGTCTTGTGCATTGATCTATATTTTCCTTATCTTTAATTTGAAACTCTAATCTCACTTTTGACTACAAGATGACCCTTTAGAAAGGGGTTATTACATTGGGTTGGATAGCCCCAACCACTCCCTACTGAGTGACTAAGTGTTTATAATGTTTGAATACTAAAAAGAGGGCTCAAACCAAGTGTGTTTATCCCACCTAATTGTGTGTCTACATCATCATGATCAATATATAATTCAATGTAATGTTATATTTTGACACTTTTCCCCATACAACTTTGACTTGCATTGTATTTAGACTTAACTCTAGAACTTTTCTACTAAGGGATATTTAGATATTTATGCCTTGTGGATATTGTCTTAGGAGACCACTAATTTATTTCTCAATTTTTTTACAACTTTTAAATAAGGATATAACCGTAGGATTGATTTGTATTTATATCTGAATATTTTATATTTTTTTGCTCTGACCAACCCATGAAACATGTCTATGCCAACCTAATTGAGACTTTAAAATTTCAGAAATGGTCATTGAGTGTTATTGGACACTACCAGTAGAGGTAGATACCTATGACAAATTGGGATTATTTTAGTATTTATGATATTATCCTACAATTTAAATTTAGTGATTTGATATATGGATATGTTCTATTTTAGATTTTGGAAGGTTTTTGCATAGACTAGGGTGATCCTGAATATGTGTATATACTAAATTGGGTTGGCCAAGATGACATGTGGGTAGATAAATTATGGAAAGTGTGCATAAAGGTAAAATTTTTATGTAAATTTAAATTACATTAAAGTGTGCCAAAGTTGATGTTTTCAAATTTTCTAATAAAAAAATTATGTGTTTACAAATGCCCCCCTTTTAGTCTAGTACTTAAAATGCTAGAATAAAAGGATAAAATAATAAATTTGTAAATATAAATAAACACACTTGGTGTTGATATTTTTGTCTCAAATTTCCTATTTTATCCATACAAAAACCTTAAAGTAAATATGTATATATTAATTTCCATTCATGATATAAAATCTACAAAAATCTAGATAATTAAATTATTTGGAATTGAAAATTCAAGGAATGAATACACCTAAGGGTATGTGAATCATCCTGCCACTTATTAAAATCATCTAGATAATTTCATGGGGTGATTATGCACCAAGGATATGTAACCTCTAAAACCATGATTTGAGGATTTTTGATGCCTCAACAACCATTGGAGAAAGATAAGTGATAGAAGTTAATTACCATAAAAACCTCAATTGCACTACTCTCAATATCATTATAATTATTATGTGGAACCCTGAAATAATGTGTGTGTGTGTGTGTGTGTGTGTGTGTGTGTGTGTGTGTGTGTGTGTGTGTGTGTGTGTGTATTCAAATGTGGCATTTTAAAACATGTTTGTATGTAAAACTCGATCCCAAAAATAGGTCCAAATTTCATAATAGAACTTCTAAATAGGTTCATACATCAAAATGGAGCTCCAAATCAATAGTTGCAGATGGATTATAGATCCAAAGTGCTTACATGGTACCATCACCCCCCATTTATCCACAATATATAAAATATAAATTATTTGCATGAAAAAAAAATTGTGCCCCAAATATGATCCAACAATACCTCAAAGTGATATAGAATTTAATAGTATAACTATTATAATTTATCTCATAAATCCATAGAATGTTCTAATTGTTCTTGAAAATCATGTATAAATCCCCACATATGCCTTAATTTGTCATATTTGAATCACATAATCTAACCTGAATTATTAACTATCTTTCTATCATGTCTTGCATCTCTAATAAAACCCCACTATATTCCCCCTTCTGATATGATAGATCTAGCTTATGAATCACACATCTCGAAATAAAAATTTATTTACACCATGTGTTATTTATAAAAATGTAATCATGTAAATTATGTATAAAAAATTATAATAGGTGTCATCATATAAATATTTGAACATTAAATCATGTATGAAACATGTAATCCAAGATAATGGGAATATAATTGTTGTTGAAGTATATATTTCAATTAAACATGCAGTAATAAGCATCACAATAGATGCATGATTTAATTCATGTCATCACATAAAATATAATTATATATTATAGAGATCATGGCAAAAAGATCATAAGTATTCATTTAGTACACACACATAATATTAATATCGTGAAGTACACAATCACTTTAGACATGAATCAAATCTGACTTGACTTTAACTTAAAACAAACATAACATAGGTATGACTCAGATTAGAGGATAATTTTAAAATAATTACACACAACATGACAAAACACAATCAATGCACTCACATAACACATATTATATCACACATCAATGACCACATAATGAAATAATAATCAATGTCAACCACACACTAAGAAATCAATGTTAGTTTGCATAATCAATCAAAGTCATCAACTAGTATAACAAAGCATGATACTCATAGGGAATAATAATCTTAAAATTATGAGAAATAAAAATTCATGTGTATTAGTATACTAGGATCAATGTAACATTATAGAAATATAAAACTTGATAAGTGTGGCATGATGCCCCTAGTGTAGGCATGTGTCTAATTTAGAAATATAGCCTATGGGTGTAAACAATTTCATGCATATTTATATTCATGTATCATATGCAAGATATATGTTGTGCATCCAACTCATGTATACCATGAAAATTATGTGCATATAAAATTGATATGTAATTAACCATGTATGTAACATTGATTAGTCATGTATAATACCAAATCATGTCTTGTATAGGTCCTAGTTTTTCATTTTTTTATTATCTTAATTTTCAAATTTGTATTTACAATTTTTGGTTAGTGTTTTTAGATATTAAATGTGAATGATATAACATTGAAGTGAAATATATGTCTCAATTTTAGCTTTCCAATGATCTCATCACAATCTATAAAATTGAATGGCATGGAATCATATGACAAACCATGCATATTCAATAAGTCATCTTTGTTTACATCATTATTTTCATTGAATTAATTTAGCTCATGGGTAATTAAACCTTGTGGATATATCATTGGTTTTGAACTTGTAAGCACACATATGATTGCATTTTCACTAGAAAGTTAAACTTGCTTGATATAATTCACATAGTGGTACCTAAGCCATGCTAATAGTTGGAGATTTTGTATTTTATATGTCATAATTAATTGATGTAGATATGTCATTCTAATCATATTATATATTTTTATTAGGATATGTATAACCAAATGCAACATATTTTTTAATTTTTCCATTAAATTTTATTATTAGTTGAATAAATTGTTTGTACTTTCACTTTTTAATTTGGATATGTTCCATATTTTAAATTGGAAATAATCTTGGCTTGGATTTCAAATGTAATGTGATCGTGACTCTTTTTACGTGTTATATCCACTATTCTTATCAATGGTTTTCCTAATATAGCATTGTATAGGGTCAAAGTAGGATTGATGTGGAATATAGAGGAATTTAACTTGATACTAATATCTATGGGCCTCTCAATCGATCTTATTATCAGTGGTGTGGATAAAGTAGTCATATTCAAGTGTTTAATTTTTTAATAAAGATACCTTAGAAATTTCATGATATATACATTAAATTAATGGGAAATATCAACCATGACATTAGTTCATTACTTATAATATATTTAAGGACTAATAAACAAAGGTTATATGAATGAATAAGTATTTTTTGTTTCCACCTTAGAACCCACATTTGTAACATTAGTCTTCTAATACCATATTTCTTGTGATATTCCTTCTTAGTGTTACGGTCCAATACATATTGTCCCTCACTTAGATCGCTCCTTACCAGTGGCTTCTATTGAGATAGAGATATAGGGCTTATATAATACATGATATCAAGTCCTATAGATATATGCCATCTCACTCTAGATATAGATAGAGGAGTGGGTGGGCATAAAACAGACCATCTCACTATGACATATATAATATAGATCTAGATATAATAGAGAGAGTAAGGTCCATCTCACATATGCCAAATAGAAAACCCTAAAAATATAGATTTTAGAATCTAGAGTTAAAGGGGATAAAGATAGCCTAGGGCACAATGATGATAAACTATCTATATAGAAAGACAATTAAGTGTTAAACTTAGATACAACATATGTTGAATTTATTAAGTTGATATAGGCTAAAAATAGTAAGTACAACCTATGAGATGGGGGTGAGTTGGTGAGGTCACTTGGATGCAACCAAGTCTATCAAGGTTCAATTCTTGTTGAGGCATGTGAGGTCAAATGTGGCCATTAATAATTGTATTGGTGTCTATAGATCATTTGGGTGGATTCATGGTAGTTGTGGTGTATTTGGTAAATCAATATTATTGGATGGTTTGAGTGACTTACAGTTGGTGGGCTATAGAGACCTATATTATGGTAGATCTAGTAATGTCAGAAGGTGGTATGGTTCTATAGTTAGAGTAGTTTTTATATTGTGGGATACGGCATCCCATAAAAGTGTTATTGTTTTTAAAAAGGATTATTCATGGGGATTTGGGGCCCACATTTATGTCTCAAACTAATTGTTGCTTTGGTAATAAAAAGAAGTATCTAGTTGGAGATCTAGTCAACAGTGAATACCTATCTAAAAAATAGTAAGTATAGCTATGATAGATATATAAATGACAAAAAAACCATGTAATTGGTTATATTTGAATCTTTGATGTTAACATAGTTCTAGATATAGAATAGGTAAGAATTATACTAGAAGATGATTTTGGAACAGTCAACAAATTTTAGATTAAGTGCCTCTGGTGACATAGACACTAGAGTTAACCTTAAATAGTTACATTGACACTACTATCTAAATTGAATATAGGTGTCCTATATATAATACCTACTATAAAATGATGTGACCACCTATATGTTTTTAGGTTTGTCTTCACCTTCACTATGGTGCATTCAGATATGGGTTATGGACTGTCACTCATGAAATTGAAAAACCCTAGTTCTTCATCTTCATAGTGACCTTGGTAAAAATGGGTTAGTGAGGACATAGTGTTGAGCTAACCCTAAATACCCCTCAATTATTGAGCATTTACTAAATATGAAATACTCTAAGAGGGCCTCAAATGAATTTTGTTCTCCCCTACATGTTCAATTCTTTGGGAATCATGTAATATGTGGAAAGTAAGTACAATAGTGACCTAGATTATAACTTGGAAAATATAGCTCTTGGGTTACTCCTTTAGTAATTCAGACCTATATATGTGTTTTCCCTATTATTGATATGGAAATAAAAGAAAAAAAGGAATCTTTCTCAATTGAATGCTTGATAGAATGCTTTGATAAGTCACCTTGGTCTCTTTAGGTCCTTTCTATGTGAGGAATGAATGAGGGTTGATCTTGTTTTTATATTAAGCCCTTTGAAGAAATAAATCACAAAAAATAACTTAGGTTGACCATTAGGATACATTTCAATCACAAATTAGATGACTTTAGGGCATTAGACACCTACATTACTGTAGGACACTAGTATCAATGCAAGGGTCTGGGAATGATAATTGTGTCCTGGTAGTTAGAAAATATGTATAAGTTCAAAACTTGTAGGGGTATAATATAAGCATGTTTTAAGAATTTTGGGTAAGATATAAGGCCTAGGTCATCAACATAAGACTAGCCAGACCAAGAGATAGACCAAGAGGCACAAGATAGATCAAATGAAAGACTTTCAAAAATGAGAAAGGTTAAGAATTAAGAGGAATATATAGGGTCTAAGTTTAACAAGTGTACAAGACTGAGGTGATATAAAATTCATAAATATCATCTACACTTAGGTGTCTCTTTATTAGGCAAATATTCTTTAAATGACACTTGTTTTTGTAATTATAGCTTGGGATATGGAACCATGATTGTAGTGGGTTGCTCACTATTTGAAGGTGTGCTTAAATCTAGTAGTGCTTTAATAGATGTATCCAATGTAAGGTGACATTTATTAATAATATCAGGTATTACATGATTCAAATCATGACACCTATTGAATGGATTTCCATGAACTCTATGATAATCATAATAGTACTTGGATATTTGCATAGGACATGTAAGAGGTATTGTGATAAATTTGTTTCAAAGAATGTTTCTGAGAGTTTTACTTGAAAGGGTTTTAAGATTATGCCAAATTTGTGACTCAGTATTCATAAAGTATTTTTTTTTTAAATTCATGTTTAATATGAAATATATATAGGTTTTTAATAGGGAGATAAAATGCAATTTTAAATAGTATGCTTGATATTTTGGGCATGTGCAAATTTATCTTCAAATAATATAGCCCTTAGAGATAGGGTTTGAAATTTATTTTCTATGGAATATATCATAGAAAAAACCTAAATAGTATGAATTTTGGTACTTTTAATTGGTTCATTCAAAGGTTGATTCATTTTATTGATGGTAGCACTAAATACACTACTTATCATGGGTTGGGAAGATATGTCTTTCTAATCATGTACTCATACATTTTAGTTTTGACATTCATTAAAAACTTACAAAATTATGTACCCTAAATCTCCATATTATTATAACATGGACCTTCATATCCAATATAATCCAAGGTAACATAATAGATTAGATATATTATCTATCACTACCATGAGTTCTTGTGGAAGTAGGTTTGAAAAGGGTCATACATTTCCTTTCCCTTAGATTAGTAATTTGAAGCCTTTCAGATTTAACATTCATAAGTTTGTGTTAGTAAGGAGGGATAAGAATTCATCATTATTATTATCATACTTATTTTTATTACAAATAAATTTAATCCATTTCATTTCATGAATTTTGAACATATTATATATTTTGGGAAATAAACATGCAATCATGGAAATCATATCTTAGAATAAAATATATAAAAACTATTAACATAATTTAAAAATATGCAAGGGTCTTTATTATGTGAATAAATGGAAATAATAAATCAAATCTAAAATTCAACCCCTAATATGAAGTAAACGTGAGACCCTAAGAAAGTATGAAATCTTAAGGTAGAAAGGACCTAGATTTTTCTCATGCTCAAATAAACGATTAGGTTCACCATATTTTTTTATTATTTTATGATTAATTTTATTTCAATGAAGTAAAATTATGAATATTTAAATTATTCATAATATGTAAATAAGCATAAAAATCTTAATATAAAAGGGCATATTCATATTACACTTAGAATATTAGAAATTGACAAAGAAATATGGAAGTAATGCACTTTTCTTGTTTTATTATTTATTTTTCATTATGTTTTTAATTATCCATAAAAATTATTTACATCCACTCTATAACCACTCATATTAAGAAATAATACCTCAAACTGTGCATAGACATTATCAGTAAAACTTAGACCCTTAAAATAACTAATATTGTCTAGGCCTTACTGGTAGTGTCCTTGTCCACTTTACAATCATGTGAGTCTCATAATTTTGTGACTCCACATTTATATTACTCATATATGTGTTTTAACCTTTGGTACTATCCTTTAAAACCCTTGTCTCACTTTCAATCACATGATGACCCATGGAAAAGGGGCTAGTATGTTGGGTTGGATAACACCAACAATTCTTTGCTGAGTGATTGAGAATTTATACATTCTAATCATTTGATTAAGGATAAAACCACACATATTTTTCCCACTTATATGTGTGCATAAATAATTTTTATCAATCTCAAATGCAATGCATTATTTGGCTTTTTACATTTGAAATCTTGTAACTTTGACCTTCATTTGTATTTAGGCTTAGATCTAGGATATCTATTTTGAGAAACTTTAAAATATGTATGCCTCTGGTATAATGCATCAAGAGAGTGATAATGGATTCTCAACTTTATTATAACCCACCAAGATGGGTATACCTTAGGATTGATTTCTATTTATAGATGCATCTTTGATATTTATTGCTATGATTGACTAATGAAATGTGTCCAGGTTGACCTAATGGAAAAATCCTAAATTTAAAAAATAATCATTAAAATTTCATGGACAATACTAGAAGATTCAAACACATGTGGCAAACAAAAACTATTATACTATTATCAATACTATTCTAGGAGTGAAAATCAGTGATCTTAAATATAGATACATATTTTATATATTATAAAAGGTTCTTGCATATACTAGGTGACCTTGGATATGTGTATCTGTTAATTTGGGATGGAAAATAAAATACATGGGTAAATTTATAGGTGAAAGTTACATAAGATTAAAACATCTACCCAAATTTTAAGTATGCCAAAGAGTTCCAAATTTGATGTTGCCAAAGTATCTAAGACCAAATTTAGGTGTCTATACATTCCTAGTAGAAATAACTACTAGAATTTTTTTAATAAATCCACCTAAAAAAAGATATATATTGGATGAATAATCTTTAAAAATTGGCTTTCGTGGTTGTGATGAAAATGAAAAAAATCCAAACATTTGTTGTAGATGTAAAGGAAAATATTGCTTAGTATTTGTAATTTATGGAAATGGTTTAGTGAATTTTAGTTGTTCTCTCAATGATAGATTTAATTTTTATATTATATTTTGGGACTCAAGGGTGTGAAATAAAAATTATTTTTAGTTTTTAAATTATGAATCACCTTTATTTAGGCCTTGATATTTTGAGTTGGCATTATTGTCAAATAACAAGGTGTTTAGGTTTTTAGATAATTGATAACTGAGATTAAAATTCAATCTTCAAGGGAAATCTAAAATATTTCTTATTTTGGTTAGATGATTAATAATCACACTCCATGTTATAGGCATATTATTAATGTTTTGAAACTACAATAAAATAAATAAAATGGAAATGAACCTCACAATAATGAGAGAATATTTTTCAATTGTATTCCCTAGCCTAAGATATAGTCATAGTCTTCAATCCTGCATTACCAAAATAGGTGGTGTTTGTAAAAATTATAAATCTTCTAGAAGAATGAATAATCATGACCATTGACTAAGATCATCCTCAGTTAACTACATCTACTCACCTTTGCTGCAAAGGGTAGTGTGAGTCAAGATATGGAGTGGATCCTTTGGAACCCACATTTTCCAAAATCCTTCTCAACATAAATTAATGGTGATACTACTATATCCTTAGAGGCAGGATCAATCATCTTTCTAGGGTGGAAAATAATGGTGATACTACTATTTGTCTATTATTTTGCAACACACTCTCATCCTACATAAAAATAAGCATCACATTATACTTTACATTGTATTTACTAATTGTTTGTCTTTTTCCATTTATAAGGTGATTTTTTTGTTTTGCTTTTACCTTTTATAGAGATATTTTTCCTTGTACCAAAAAAATTCCTTTTTTTTTTTGAGTTTTTTACTTTTTAGTGATGCTTTGTTTATTGCCATGATAATTTATTATTGATTATGGTGCTTTACTTAGTTCCATGGGAAGTTTATATATGTTACAATGGTTTTTTAGATATTTGCTATTAAAAACCATGCTAGAAATATAATAATATTATACATTGTTTATTTTTTTTAAATAAAAAATATAACCGTAACATAGTTTCCATGACTTTTCTTACTTTCATTATTTGGTTTAAAAATCCACTTAATAAATAATGTACATGTCATAATGTATTAAAATTTTAATATTTAGTTGCTTTTATTCCTAGTTTTCTTCCTCATATTATATTGTTTGTGATTAAGTATATCAAAATAATATCATTTATGGTTATTGTTATTGTTTAAGCATAGGTATTCAGTTATAACATAAATATATGCCCCCTATACATAAGAAAGTGTTGATTTACAATATTTTAAAATCATCACAATATTGTAAAAGCATTTTTAAGGTTTAAAAAACATATTACGATTCAATAAGAATTGTGGTAATTAATTCATCACATGCTTACATAAGCATTACATCAAATAAAAACTTAGCAGTGAAAAACTAAACAAGGAAACAAGATGAAGAAAAAAATAGCATGGAAACTATGTTAAAGTTGTATTTTTTATTTAAAAAAATAAACAATGTATAATATTATTATATTTCTATCATGGTTTTTAATAGCAAATATCTAAAAAACCATTGTAACAGATATAAACTTCCCATGGAATAATTAAAGCACCATAATCAATAATAAATTATCATGGCAATAAACAAAGCATCACTAAAAACTAAAAAACTAAAAAAAAAAAAAAAAAAAAAGAATTTTTCTGGTAAAAGGAAAAATATCTCTATAAAAGGTAAAAGCAAAACAAAAAAATCACCCTATAAATGGAAAAAGACAAACAATTAGTAAATACAATGTAAAGTATAATGTGATGCTTATTTTTATGCAGGATGAGATTGTGTGGCAAAATAATAGACAAATAATATCCTAATAAAAAAGTAAAAATTCCAAAAATTATGTTATCTTCATACTCACATAGCATTGAAGGATATTTCATAAATGAATGTAAAATATGTAAATATTTTTTAACAAATGAAGGATAAATTTAAAAAATAGGAGTAGAGCTAAAAAATAGTCTAAAATGGCATAAATAATAGCAAATCAAATGGATTCTTAGAGAGAAAGATGCAAAATATTCAAATTTATAAAGTTTCCATTTACAAAATTAAATCTTGATTTTATATGGGGTATGTGGAGATGATAAATTATGAAAATTTCATATTGGAATGGAACATTTTATGATATATGTGCACACTAATGATCTTCTCCAATTTTAGGAATATATATTTTTAGACAATGCAAAAACCTTGATGAAAATAATCAAATGGTCAAAAATGAATACAATGGAATGGAAAAGACA
Organism: Torreya grandis; assembly: GCA_037957365.1. Classification (NCBI taxonomy): domain Eukaryota; kingdom Viridiplantae; phylum Streptophyta; class Pinopsida; order Cupressales; family Taxaceae; genus Torreya; species Torreya grandis. Next base: position 1,417,740 of record JARHVA010000116.1, on the reverse strand, counting down.
TAATGGATGAAGCTATACAAGTTTCCATTCTTTGATTTCATGAACAAATATGTATATATGGCCCTCTATAGAATATAAAATAATAATATTTAGCTTACCCAAGAATTTTTCATTCCTATTAACTCTAAAACCCAAGATATAGTAACAATATTTCTAAGTGAAGGAGATAATATTACATGCTATCATTTAAAGTGCCTTCAATCTATCATACAATAAATTTATAAGACATATGAATGGAAGATAAGGGTTAGATCAACAATCTTATATTATATTAAGGATATTATGGTAATAAATGTTGATAAACATATAAGAGAATTATTTACACATAACCAACTAATATAAGGATGTATTAGTAGGATTTATCTCCATATCACATTATATGGTGATTTTAGATACCAATTTTGACTTGCCACATTATTTTTTTATAGAAATACTAAAAATGATTGAGAAAGTTTTTTTTCAAATCCATTCTTATAAAAATAAATAAACATACATTTTTATCAGTTATTATATTATTTTTATATTGAAATTCCTCAATTGGATCACTAAATATTATACCTAACTATGATCCTAATGGGGCATTCAAAGATTATGTTTTTTTTTAAAGGGATATTTACAATACAAGATTCGAAATTAGTACTATGTGTATTATAGCTAAGGGATATAATTTCTCAAAATTATAATATGTGTTTATAGGTAAAATATGATCAACAATATAAATATCACATATTATAGGAGAAATCATATTAGATCCAACATACATATAATTTTTCAGGCCACAAAGTGTGATGGGGTTGTAAGCAAGAGTTCTTTGTAATAAGGTTATCAATGATATAATTAGGAATTACATAAGTAATTTACAAACAAATCCTCACATATATCTAAGATTTAAAATATATAATCTCAATAGAGTTAAATTTCTTTAGGGTATAACCAAGAGGTGTAAACAAAATAAAAATGATGAAAATATAACATACACTAACAATAATATACTAATCTAATCATGAAAGATAATAAAAATTAAATATATCACAAGCACATGTGCACATGCACGTACACACACACACACACACACACACACACACACACATCCACCAAAGTAAATAAATAAAGAGTATAAAGATAGGAATTCTTACCTTGGGTTGAATTTTTAGTGCATGAATATCCCTCTTGGTTTAAGTATAATTTTTTGAGAAATGTTATAGGTGAACCTAAATATAGAAAGATGAATAACTTAAGTATGTGTATTTTGGGACTCAAAATACTCTGTGTACCTTTCTAGTTCAGCTTCTCCTCTTGAATCTATAAAGATGTGAAAATTAGCCTTCTAAAAGTGTTCTTAAGACCTAATTCCTCTTCTTATTTATAAATTAAATTTTTTTCATGAGAATACTTGAATAAATGTTATGATTATGAAAAATTATAATTAAGATCCCTATATATATGGGCCCAAGTCCTAAAATCAATCTACCAAACTTAGCTAACATCTTCAACATGGTTGAATCATTATAAAAAGTGTCATCAGACATATTGTGTCATTGGCTCAACTATTATATTGACCAAGGGAGAGTGATGCATGATGAATTTATTTTGGTTGATAATGTAGGATCATAATATACAATAGAATCAAACAATACTAAATCAGCCATTATATATAAAATAAACCACTTTCTAGGAATTATAATTTAAATAATAGTTCTTAGAGGATCTTATCTTCAAACTTAGAAAAAATTTAGGGATTCAATATTTTAGGCTTTTAAGAATACATTATAAGAGGTATGAAATAATAAATGATCATCATGGAATCTCTCATAAAACACCATCAAATTTCCAACCTAATCCTAGTGCACTCTTTTGGACATTCACTTACGGAGATTGATGTACTAATGAGTCCTACAAGAGAAATTGATAGTAAGTGAAAAATATAGGTGTATACAATATGTATGTAACATGGACAAGGGATAAAACTTAAGTTTTCTTTGGGTAATAAATGGACTCAATTGCATTATCATTTATACTATGAGTATTTAGTGTTAAAATAAATATCATGGAAATAAGATAATATTATTCGGGTGAAGGCCATCCCAATTTCAAAAAAGTACCATAGGGTAGAAAGTACTAATAAATAAAATAAAAAAGTACATAAATTAAATAACCATCATACACATAAATGAGGGTGTAATGAAACAAATAGTTTTAAGAGGCATAAATAAGTGGGTGAAGAAAAAAGTGTAAGGAAAGGAAAATGGGATGAAAATAAGGAAATTAAAACTACCATAAAGAAAGCTCAATAATTCATGAATAGACATCTCAAGAATGGCCTAAAAAAATATTATAAATTAATAGGTGTTTTCCCAAGGAGAAACTAAAACTAGCTAGAAAGCCTATTTTATTGACTTTGAGGGTAGGAAACTAAATGAATAAGAGGAACTTTACTACATGTGGATTGGTTAATGAACATTTATAATAATATGGCATGTTATAATTTTAGATGCCTCAAAAATTTGAGTCATTAAAAATTATAAGGGTACATCATCCATAGCTAATGGGTTTAGCATTGATTGATCCCAAGTAGGACTTTTTACCTAGCACTAATCTCTACCTCAATACATTCCAGTGTTCCCATCAGTTTGTACAAATGAAATCTCCAATGTGAAAGAGGTAAGTATGCAATGAAATAAGAGGAGGGGGTTGAGGAGATAAAATTGTAACCATATAGAATAAAACATAATAAAAATAGAGATAGGTGATATCCAAATGGAAAATATAGTCGCATAATATCCTAGTGAAAATTTTGAGGATTAAAATGAGGTGGGGATGATTCAAATGCTAGTCAGTACTTGTTAGAGATACAAACTAATTATTCTAGTATTATTTAATATGTAAATATGCCTTTTGGATCAATTGTAAAACTTCCTAAATATTAGTTATAGATAGTAATCATTAAGAGGATGATCAAAAAGTACAAAGGTGTTTGAAAATATAGGTTCAGGTCTAAGATGATCTATACATCCTAAATGAGAATGTGTCAATAGGTTCCTATTTATATAAATAAGAGTTATTCTAAAGTTAAAATCCTTTAGTTCCTACCGAAAATAGCTTCATAACTTCCTTAGTTATCTCGAAACTACTAATTCATGCACAAAGTAGTTTGAGAACCATCTTGTTAATTTCAAAACTAATGATGCAATTTTTCCAAGAAGAAAACATTTCACCTACATATAAAATATACATAGGGGAATGGTTGAAAATATTTATGTTATCATATGTTCTTAGAATACCTCATAAGAACATGTTAATGCTTGTATTTTAATAATTTTTTTATAGGTTCTTTATATTTCATTAAAGTTCACCAATAGATATGTATTTAACATAGTTTAAATTCATTCATATTTAGTGATTATTTAGTTTAGAAGAATTTCACTTGTGCAAAGTAGACATATTTGATAAACTAGACATGTATATTTGTAAAGAAGAAAGAATCATCAATTAAGGGAAAACTTATGTGCATTGATTATAAATAACATATAAAATTTCAAGGTAACCATGTAATGATCTCTATAACATTACATTTCACAAAACATTGACCAATCCTTCCTTTACAAATAGAAATATTTATAGAGATACAATGAGGCTTTGATGCTTCACCTACATGACTGTTCACTTCAAGAATTTAAGGAGGATTTTAATCATCTACAAAAAAATTATAGTTAAAAACCATATTTTGTACAATATAGATTTTGTCTCACATTTGTCATTTATACAATAGTTCTACTATTTAGGCTTCATATTTTAATACCAACATTTTCTTAGACTTAAACAATTGTTGAGTCCCATGAAAAAGTCACAAGGAGATTATTAAAGACTGGAACTGATGGAGTTGCCTATACTAAGCTATGAGGTTGGCCAAGAATAACTAATTGTAGTTATTTCTTGAAGTGTCACTTATTAGTTTTTACCTCTTGCACAGTCCTTAGCCTCCATTTCAAGTTTTTAAGTAAGCATCATACTAATATACCACCCTTAGTGGGTTTTCATTATATTGGCATAACTAGGAGTCCACCCTTTATGGGTTTTCAACATTCCTAGCCCTAATCACAAATCTTATTACCTACCTAAAATCTATTAGCTTCAAAATTGAACAAAATTTCATCTTGTAGTACATTATTGCAATGGTGGAGGTATGGATTGTGAAACTAAATTTGAGGCTCATGGGGTCATTTTTTAATATGATTATAATATATAATATGATGTTGTTAGATGTGGTTTTTAATTAATATCTTATTATGTTTTCTACAATGCTTTGTTATCTTATAAGACTTGTATAAGTTGGCTAGGTGGAAATTATTATGTTACATCCACAATTACTTCGACTGAATTGTCTATATTTATCAAGTATTATTTGTAGTTACTCTAATATACCAAGATATCTTGTACCAAGTTGAATAATTTACATAGGGAAGCTTTGCTCTACATGACTATTTGGATGTCATATTTAGTAGTAGATGTAATGATAGGTTTGTGTTGAGCCATCTACTACTAAATATCATGTATTATTAGCTTCATTATCTCCACATTATTTTGTGTCTAGACTCCTATGAGCATGTTGTGTAGCATCTATATTTTTTAAGTGTGAATTTATGTCATCACATTATCCCTTGAAGTAATAGATTCATTTAGGATAGTGTCCATTCTTGTTGGTCCTATTTTTTATCTATCCATGATTATTTTAGAGTTGTCAGCTTTGGAGAGGTCAGGTGTGATATCTTTCCAATTATCCTACAACTAATTTTTATATTCAATCATGTTTCATGAAATTTGGATGGCCTAATGTATAGTAGTGTCAATAAATTGTTTATATTATCTAAAAAACTTGAAGATGAATTTGGTTTTAACTCAAAATTGTTTCACTTGGGCTCTAAGTTGGTGTAACCTTTTTAATTCAACCTTAAATTATGTGAGTTGTTTCATTAGAGCCATGAATTATTTTTCTTCAGACATCACTTGATCCCCAAAAACCTCTAAAATAAACATTAGGCAAGTGTCATCGATCAATTTGTATGCTTTGACCAGTTTATCAAGTAACTCAACGTTCTCCTCATATATTGGGTGTTTTTTTGCTCCATATTAGATATTTTCTATGACATGGATTCTTGAAAATAATCAGATCCTCAAATCTTTTTTTCCAATGTTAGTTTTGATGTATCAAGACAAACTTATTGATTTGGAGATGCATTTTCTAGTGGGGTCACAGTGGTTAACGATGAGATGGGATGATGCCTAATTTATGTGATAGGGAGGGTAAATGTCATTCTTCTGAGTAGCATTGCTTAGACATCCAACATCTACTACCTACTAGTTTCATATTTATCATGTGATGCCTCTTCTTATACTCCTCCATAGTTTAACCCCAATCTTGCAGTTGGACATCAATGGCCATGCCCTTTGTTGAATTGGTTGTCTATTGTGTTTGCATAGGTATAGATTGTGTTATTTTTTATGAGATTATAGTTTCTTAAACCTTATACTATGCCTCTACATTTTTATTCCTTTATTTCTCTACTTTTTCTTCCTCTTCCCTCACAATTTGTTTGCTTGTTCTTTCAAAACATTTTCTACTTATTCCTTCAAAGCATTTTTTATTATGTCCTTTTCTACTTACTCCTAGGTAGCTTTTCAATTCATCTCTTCCTTATTACACAGGTCTATATTTCATTTTTCCTTGTATTACTTGGTATATTTTTAATCATGTGATTTATTTTTATATGCCTCTTATTCATATTTTTCTTCTTTCTTTCTCTTCTACTTCTCTTCCCTTTCCTTTTTATCTTTCTCTTCATCAACCTTGTCCTTTTCAAATTTTTCTTTATTTAATTTAGCCTAGGAATTCATGGTTTATTTTATTCCTTCTCTTTATACTCATCTTGTGGCTTGGGTTGATTAATATTCTCTTGTGTTATAGGCTTATCCAATAGGGCTTGTTTTAGTTTTGAAAATGTTGTCAAGCCTCAACAATATGGGGACTAGGAGATGGTCCTTGTGGTGGTGTTAGTGAATATGGCGACATTAGTGGTGAAGGTGGTGGAGATGAAGACTAGGAACTTATAACCTTATGTTTAGACACTTAAAAAAAAAATGTGTTGGAGGGGGACCAAGACGTTCTTCTAGTGCTTATTTGCATGAGTTTGCACTATAATTTCTTCTTATTTGGATTTTTATTCAACTTCCTCTTGACCTTATTTTATTTTCATAAATGTTCTCATTAATTTTTTTATGGTCAAATATGGAATTTTAGTTCCCTATGTGTGATGTTTTGAACTCAAGGTAATTTCTTGTTGTAAACTAGCTTCTTCTATTACTGTTTATCACATGGTCAGTTATGTCGATGAAGTTAGTTTGATAGGTTGTTCTTATACTATCAATCTTTGGGATGATTAACCTAAGCATGATGTCCCTTAATGAAATATGGATTATTCCCTTCTCTTAACCTCTTTGTCTTAGCCAACTATATCCATAATGATAGATGGTGGAGGTGGGGGAATTTTTACCAATATAATAACAAGGACTTGGTGTTTCACATGGAAAGTGTGAACCATCTTCCAAAAGAAAAATTATTTTTTCTCCTCCTCATCATATTTTTTTTATATCCTTCAATAGCATCGTGTATACTTTATTTAGTGTGACTTCTAATGGTTCCATGTCATATTCCATTGCAATTGTGGGCATCCACTTATCATTAAACCATAGAGTTGTGATACAAGTTATAATTTTAGTCAGTGAGGGTCTAGGAATTAGGTCTTGAATTTTATTGTGACTTCTCATGAAGAGGAGATAGATGGATGTACTTTCATATCCTGATGCATATGTACACTTTCCTAAGGTTGTGCTTGTTTTTTAGTTTTTGCTTATGTTTTTTATAATGGTTATTATGCTCTTGTATGCATGCATTGCAGATTTTAGATGCTTGTTGCAACTATATTTATCTACCTTAATACTTTCATATTGGCCATGTTGAGATTAATTAAAAATATAAGGGGAAGAAAAGGTAATTTTTGAAGTTTATGGATCTAAATTTAGACCCCATTGTATATCTTTTTCATTATATTGATCAATCCCAATTATTCAAGCATATCCTGAGGTGCTCGAGGGTGTGAGGTGATTTATCCTTAAATTTTTATCCAAAACCAATTGAATATTCATACCTATGCATATTTTTTTCTATCCCATGGCTATACAATATTAGAAAAAGAGTTCATTGGCTAGTATTCAATGTTTGATGTGATTTGGCCCTCTAGTAATTACCATTATGTAAAATATAGGAGTAGTACCAAAATTTGGTAATAAAAATATTGAAATGCACATAAAATAACCTTATTAATGTCCATGATGAGCTCTATGGTAACAAAATATGGCTAATTGAAGTTTTCACCAAGATTTATCATTCAATGTGTGATATCAATGGCCCCTTTATGACTAGATTTGTGCCTTTGGTCAACTACCAATACCTCTTCATGATGCATGAAGTAAAAACTTACATAGGTGAATCCATAACCTATTCAATTGGAACTCTTCTCATTATTGTTAATAAACAACATTGATGTCATAATGTAGTGGGAATCACTTTATTTTATGTTAAAATCCCTCTAGGTTCAATGTTAAAATACATGCAAAAAAATATAACTATAAATTGAGTGTAACATTAATTAAGTGATCCATAGCATAAGATTACAATATGTACATTATATAAAGCTGAGTTTAGTATGCTAAAATCAAAATTAAAATAGATAAATAATTATAATTAATCCACTGATTGAGGGTGATAAAATATTTCATTTCATATCTCAAAAGAGGTCTACATAGTGCATAAATTATAATCATGTGTAGTAGATCAATATGCTATATAAATAATTTCTCTCTAATGAATGAAGTTAGAAGTAAATTCAAATGTTTTAGCCACTAATACATCACAATTATACAAAGTGCAATATCTACAACTATATAAGCCTAAAAATAATGTCAAAAAATAATAGTACAACGAAGCATCATATAAGAAACTCGACCATTTATACATTAACCATGATTATGTATTAGGATAGGTTCAAATGTAATTTTAAAGATGAATATCATCATTTGGGTGATTTTACTCCAACCATAGACCATCAGTCTCACGCACACCTCCCCACTAGGAGAGGACCTTCCCTTCACAAAGGGGTAGATAGTAGTAATGCAGACATCAAGAAATTATCTAGAACACTGTAGTATGATCACTATTACATGAAACAATCATCAAGACCATAGAATACATCCTCTATATATTATGAAATTACTCATGCATGTAAACTAGAAGGTATAATGGATAGATAATGTATACATCTATTAACATGGATAGATTCTAATTTCAAATGAAGTTGGGTCTTGTCCACTAGAACCATACTCTCTACTGAAATTCATAATAAATCCTTAACCTAAACATTAACCTATAGCAGGTGATGCTTATAAAAAGGATCCCTGCCCATCACTTAACATCCATTAATGCGAGGGATGACTAGTTTTACCACATTAATTATAAATAATCTATTTAAAATATATTAACCATAAATCAATAGAATGTAGTTTTCAAATCATAATACAATTTCCAAATAAATCACTAGACTATAGTTTTCAATTCAGAATACAGTTATAAATTAAATCATTAGATTATAGTTTTCAATTCAAAATATAGTTTCCAAATACATTAGTAGAGTGTAGTTTTCAATTCCATTTTATAAGGTTATTACATAATTATATGTTAATACATGGTGTATGTAAGTCATATTGCCACATTTGGTAGCACTCAAATAATCATGCATCAATCACAAAGCCTTATTAACATATTCTTAAAATTTAATAATTGACTAAGTTTTAATACACTTTGATTCATTAAAGTACAAGATATGTGACTAGTTTAGTTGTATCCCACTCAAACTATCTAATAATAATATAATCCAATATAGTCCAAAATTTTCATAAACATAGAACATCCTTAAATTACATGTTTCCTAATTTCCAAAACATCTCAAAACCATATAAGACTAGTCACTTACATCTATAGTTAGTAAGTCCAATGAAACAATATAAGCTTTGGTACCATATATGATTTTACATGAATATATTCATTCAATTTTTTTAGATTTTGTATTCCCTATATATTTATTACTTCATGATTTATTTACATGTTTAATAGGATGTATTCCACTTATTTATAATTACTGAGGACTAGAACTATAACCAAGCTAAATTTTAGATATTTGTGTCTCTACTTGATACTAGTTAAAATTCCTAAATGAGATATTTGCATCCTTGTTCCTTATAACCCTATAAATGCCATCTATTGTAAATGATTTTAGTTAGAGCTAAATATTCCTATTTACTCACTCTACCAAACTTAATATTATCTAATATTTATCTCCTTCACATTTTTCAACTATCCTTCAACAGTATTAAAAGTCTCAAACAAATTAACCTCCCTGAGGAGAATAAAATAGCACATTGTTGTTTACTATGTTGATATATAGATCTATAGGTGATTTTTCACCCACCTACAAGCCTTTATATAGACCTGATTCAAAAAATATCATGCAATGATTACCAAATAACCTACGCAAATTTCCTTACCAATCTAAACCTACTGTATTGAATTAAATCATAATGCACATGCCATATTTTTAAGGCAAGATCACCCTTGTGAACTTGTGGGTGTGAGTAAACTCTCACCCCCAAGTTCACATGGGTGATACATAAACATAGTGATCACTCATAGCCATATAACAAGGTTTTCTCTCTTTTTTTGATAAAAATTTACTAATATCACAATCCATGTCTAAAATATAAAAACATGTATCGACCCATAAGATCTACAAGGTTTTTAAGAGGATACCAACTGAATTTTCTTATGTTCTAGTTCATAACTTCATATAGTGTTTCATTTTAGCTCTCAAAATAGAAATACATGAGATGAATAAGTAAATTAGAGAAAGACAAGATAAAAAACTTCAACTCAAAATCATGAAAAACCATTGACATGCTTATAACAATAGGGAAAGTTCTTTGAGCGTTTCTCCTTACATAGTTTTCCCTTTTTTTATTTTTCCCTTGTCCTTATATTATCCATGTTCTTCCTCTTATTTTCAAATTCCCCCTCCTTATTTCCTCTCTTCCTCTTAATATCCCCATTAACTCTTTATTGTGACCTTTCATGCTATGAAAACTATTATTTTTTCCAATTCATCTCCAAATGGCCACCAAAATGTGAACTTCCTGCCTCATTCATAGATTGAGTTTACTTCCTACCTTCTCCCACTCAACTTCGTGCATAATTTACCCTTTTAAAATTCCATAAACACTCATAGTTTTATTTTGTTCTAAACAAATGAAGTTGAGGGTTAAATATTTGACCCATAATTAACATAGCCACTTGAAATCCCTAATAATTTAACCCAACATTTTGACCAAAACTAAGTAAAAAAATAACTATCATTTTAATTAAAACATAATCATAATTTAATTATTTCTAAATGAAATGTTTCAAATATGTGATGTATACCAAGGGCTAAGTGTCATTTAGGGTCTAATGACCCCAACCCACAAAAGAATTCCCTTTCTATTCTTATGCAAAACACACTTGGTTTAAATGACCCTATTTTCAAATAATAAACTTGTAATTATTATTATTCACATGATTAAGTTATAATTTCTCATGTACTTAAAAACATGCAAAACACGCTTGGTTCAAATGGCCCTATTTTCAAACAATAAACTTGTATTTGTTAGTATTCACATGATCAAGTTATAATTTCTAATGTACTAAAAAACATGTGATCAAACATACCTAATACACCATAAATATTGATAACTCCCATACTATTATGCACACCTAGGTCGATACATAATGTCTAACCAAAAGTGATGCAACCAATATCTGACTCAAATAATGCAAAAAATAAAGTTTTTACCAAGTAATATTTCCTTTATCAGGAAACCAAAATTTGATGGAAGCATGCCATATAGCAATAAGAACAAATATAATAACATAAACTATCTAAAGAAAAGTACATAATATAACAATCATGCAAGTCAGGGAAATTTATTTTGTGTGTGTGTGGGTATTCTATATTTTTCCTCTTTATACCTATAGTTTCAATTATATACCACCTTATCCCCTATGATTATCTCCATCTATATTACTCAGTGAGGATAAAATATTTCATTTATCCACCTCAAATAGAAGAATGTAGTTAATCAATCACTTCATTAAAACAAGAAAATTTATTACTCAAAAGTAACATACATACCATTGTATTTTTCATATTAGATATAAAAGTAAACTATCCTAATTATTTTATATCAAGCATACATATGTCAATTGTAATCCAAGATGTGGAATAGAAAAAATAGATTAGTCTATGTAGTCAACAAAAATGAATATGTCCATCTATCCACATAACCCATAAATTTGAGTAATCATTAGCTAACTGCTTATTTAAAACATATTGTTTATTATGGATTGGATGGGATGTAAAATTTTATATGGAGATAAATGCTTCCATATCATATTAAATCCAATAGAATGAGCCATTGTGTGGGTATTTATGTAAATGGTGACTTCCTTGGAGAGATGAATTTCTCCTTTGTTATAGTGGCTCATAAGTGTCATAATCACTTCATCATGTTAGCCAAATATTGACAACCATATTAATATATCTATTTCATATCCTTGTATTATATTTTATAGTGTGAACATTCCCTAATATGAATAGATTAATTATAGCTAAGGAAATCACTACTCATTTTTTGCATCAATAAACTCGGATGGCTCTAGATCATTCCATATATCTTCACTGAGAGCCAACCCAATACCCATTTATTTTTAATATGAATCTGACATTGGCACTAAAATTAAATGCATTTATATTTTCTTGTTACTCATGTTTACTTTCATATAAATCTTCACTCAAAAAATGTCTATAATTGGATCTCTAAAAGGCTCTTGTTTGCTACATTTGTAAGTGTGATTTTTCCTCTATACCATACCTTATATAAAAATCAACCCTTCAAATATTCCCTAAGCTTTACATTAAATTTATGATTTATATTTCACACCACCATCCATTTATTTTGAATTCAAATATTTATTTTGATGTGAATTTTGCCTTTTCAATGAATATATTACATGTTTCATTTAACGATATTTTATGATGTGATGTGTTTCCTTTTCACTCTAGACTACTTTCCTTGTTTACTCATTAACTCAATTTATGTTAATCTATCTTATTTTTGAATTCTAAAATATTTTATTTATTCCAACATTAACTACCTTAGTAGTTATCCTTTCCATATCACTTGGCATTTGTCCATCGCCACATCATTCCTAAACTTCAAATTTTTCCATGTCAACTTCCCTATTTATCTTCCCTTTGGTCAGATTATATTTTAATTTGTTATTTTTTCAATTTGATTATAATACAACATGATTTTCATAATATATATAAATCACAACACACACATCTACCACTACAACTAAGAAAAAACCAACAAATTAAAAATCTTAAATCACCTTGTGCCACTCAACACTCTCTTAGCTCTACATATTTTGATTTGAGATCATTAGCGATAGATATTGATCCTACAGCCATTTACTCTTCCTATTAAAATGGTTCCTTGAAGGTATATAATAATTATGGTGCCTTACTATGACACTTAATGAATGACTTATGGACCTTTCCATCTTATACGTAGTTTCCCTAGGTGTGCTTTGAATCTTCTATTATAAAATATAACTCTCTGATCTAGTTGAAACCCTTTTAATCTAAGGGTGTGATCATGACATGATTTTTAACTATTATTTTGAACATCTTGAGTCTAATTATCCATTTATCTCATTTCTTCCATGTGAAATAAATAAAATATTCATTCTTGAAGTGACTCTTACTATCCTATTCACATTGTTAGTGTGATCCATAGGCTTAGAACCATATATTCCATAGGCATTACTACTTCCATAACATATACCAATTGAAATGGTGTGTATCATATTGCATTCTTATAAAAAAAATTAATCCTATAGGATCGAATGTATATGATATTCCTAATCATCCCTCTAAACATTACATATCTTTGTGAGTATATTTTCCAGTACCTTCTTTGATGCTTCTACCTATTCATTTACTTGAGGATGGTAAGTTTTGATTTTGTGGTGTGATATCATCAACTCTTATATCAAGTTTTTTATATTTTTTTTCCAAAATATGTTCATGTGTCACTGGTCAACTTTAAATGACACTTAAAACTTGTAATATTTTCATAAAAAAACTTGGTAGCATTTATTGCAGTTTAACTTGGTGTCATAGAAGCTTCCACCCATTTTTTAAAATAATCATTCATAATAAGTATATACCTATCATTACTACACTTATAATGAGGATTAATGGGCCCCATAAAATCAATTCCCCAATACTTATAAGTTTACATAGCTAGAACCAGATTCAAGGGCATTTCATCTCACTAATTTGGCCATCCTACCCTTTGGCATGTATCATAGTGTTTTACAACCCTATGTGTATTATGAAATAAAAGAGGCCACCATAGACTAATCTAAATTATTTCTATCGTATTTAATTCTCCTTTGAAATTTCCTTTCGCAACTCCTTGGTATGTTTATTCTAACATATGCGTTCTTTCATGATCCATGGTTGTACTTCATATAACATCATCTCTACCCAACTTATAAAGGAACCTGTTGATAATTTTGAAAGGAAAAACTCATGAAATTAGCTACTTTTTATCTTTTTCCACATAATTCATGGGGAATAAACCCTACTCTAGAAAATTTACACTGTCATCCTTATTTTATGGAATCATGGTCACTCAAAATAAATGCACATTTGGGGATTCATCTTGAAATTCCTATAGCTCTTCACTATTTTCATGTGACTTAGATGTTTGGGTCCCACATTCTCTCTACCTAGTTTCACATTTATTTTAAATTAAAATTCCTTTAAAAACATCAACCTCCTAGATATTCACCCTCCTAACATTGGATTACCATCAAGTATCATAGTGCTTGGTGATTAATAAATAACTCAAAGAGAGCACCCAATAGATAATGTATAACTTTATATAGTGAAAACACCATAGGTAAAGCTTATCACTCAGTGGTCGTGTATTTATTATCTACATGTGAGAGATTCCAACTTAAAAAATAGATGGGGTGATCAAGGCCTCCATCCCCTAGCTGATCCATCACTTCTCCAAATATTGTTCCTGATGCATCCACATAGACATGAAAAGGTTTATTCCAATCAAGATCTAAGGATCAGAGTTGTGACTAACCTCTATTTCATATCAATGAAAGTTTTTTAACATTCGTAAGTCCATTTAAATTTTTTATCCTTTATCAATAATTTTTATAATGGTGTTGATATGGTGTCATATCCTTAAATAAACTTTTGATAATACCTATTATGTCCCAAGAATGAGTGTACTTCATAAGAGTTAACTCGAGGTTTCATTCCAATAATCACTATGATATTTTTTTGATCAATGAGGATACCATAGCTACAAATAACATGCCCTATAAGAATGCCAAAAAAAGTGAAAAATACGCGTTTCTTCAAATTCATTGTTATTCACAAATCCCTACACCTTTCCCACATGAATCAAAATTTTGAAAGGTAATATTTTAACATAGAGAATACACCCTAATTATTTAAATATACTTCCAACAAGTCATTAATGAAATGCTTAAAGGTACTGAAAATGATCTAAAAAATATTGTAGGAACATTTTTGAGATCGAATGACATTACCATGTATGCAAAGGATCCCCATTTTTTTTCAAAGGTGGTCTTTATCTAGTCCTCAAATGTACTATAAATTTGATGGTACCCATTGAATCCATATGTGAAAGAGTAAACTTAATGCCCTGTAACTGATTTCAAAACTTTATCTAAAAATGGGATTGGGAATGTATCATTTACACACACATCATTAAGGACTCTATAGCCACCACAAACTTAGATTTCCCATTATTTCTTATGTTGGACCACCATAGGACTCACCCAATCTAATTTTTTTAAATAGATATATGATTTTAACTTATTGATTTTAGTTGATCCCTTCCTTGAATTTCATATTCATATTTGGGTTCAACCTATATGGTAACTTTTTAATTGGCCTTGTGCATTCCTTAAGCTCAATTTTCATTTCCCCTCATGAAGGGTCTACACACTTGACTTATAATAATATAGTGGTAAATACATCCTCATAATCTCATATAAATTATACTATCTCTAAAATTTTATAATGAGTCTAATAACCTATAATGGTCACAGGTTTTAGTATAGATTCTTTACAAATGTTTCCAACTTTCTTATCCATTAGATCTTAATATATTTTACTTGGCCCATCTAGAATGGAGTATATTAGCTTCCTTTCCCATTCCTTCTCCTATATATTGATGTTTCACCTATGTTTTTATTTTTTTTCTATGCGATGTTTACTTTAGGATCCTCCATACCCCAATCTAGCTCAAATAATCCTTTGATGTCTAATTCTTCTTCACTTTCACTAGAATTTTCCTTCTCTACATTGTCTAATATTATATTACAAGATTTTAATATAAATTATTCTCTTTCTTTCTTATCCTAATATATTTTTATGTCATTATTCATCTCAATACTTTATTCTTATGTCATTTAATTATATGCATAAGGGATGTACTATGCTTAACCATGACATAAAAATATTTATAACTTTTGTAAATCCTTCTACATCATTGTATTTTAAACTTTAAAAAAAAGCATTTGTATGAAGTCTTGTTGCACATATGTCTAATTTTTAGTTTCACATATTTCTCTTGATTCATGTACTAGACTCTATAATGAGGTGATAAGTAGGTTTAAATACATTCACTCAATATATGGGATCCAATTGTTATGATGAACAAATTTCCACATATTTATGAATATGGAATTCAGGTCATTATCCCTCCTAAAAACTAAGCAAATTTTATGAGATAGTAGAGACCACCTAAAATATAGGTCTCATCATTTTGCCATGCCTCTTCCTAGTGTATTTAACTTGATCTATGAATTTCCCATCATGTCATAGCAACACATTTTAAATTTTAATTTAGCACATTGACTCATAAATCTATATTTGTGACATGTTATTCCATCTTTAAAAATAAACTACTCTAAATCTTCAATTGAAAAATATTGTGCCAACTATCTCTTAGTAGCATGGACCATTCTCATGGGCCTTACCTCATGATCCCATTTTCCCCAATTAAGCATATGTGTATCTAAGTCACCACTTATGTAAGATATAGCTTCTTATGGTAAAGTTACATCATTTTTCAAATCTATGTAATCCATGTCTATAAGAGTCACCTAATACAAAAGATCAAATTTTGACCCAGTCAGAGATTACACTGATGGAGACTTGCATTCCTCTAATTATAATTATTAAACTAGTTGAAGTGTATTAATAGGATGATATGAAATTTATTATGCTTTATATAACTCTAGGAATTATTGTGCATGTTTTGAAAATTTAATAAATTATATGTTTTGTGCACATTCCAATAATTTATGCAATAAGTTTATTATATTCCAAGAGATATCTTCATTATACATTGTACATACCAACTTGAGTTCTATCAAGGTTGTAACCACTTCATCATTCCTTAGTATGCAAATAATATATCCATACATCTTCCCATCCACTATCACATCTCCCTCAGAAGTGTTTTTATTTTTATTGATTGAACTAACTAAGTTGTTTTATTCATCAAAAAAATTTGGCTTATAGGATCTGGATCCATGTCTTTCTAAACTTTTATAATCAGAGTCTCTTCAGGCATCTCCAGTAGTGGTATTCCTTGATCCTTATATTTATTTCTTATGATACTTTGCATGAAATCTATATATTTAGGTGAGTTAACCACATTGACATTTTGCACTACCTTTTCTTTCCTTTTTTCTCTAATATGGATAAATATTTAGTATTATGTTATCTGATAAATCTATAATATGCACAATATGTCTATCTATGTGGATTGTAGGGACAATTATTTGTGATATGATTGATCTCACCACACCAGTAACAAACAAATAGATGTTTAACATGTTTATCCCCTTATCTATGATTATAGTTTCACCATTGGAACCCACCTAGGTATCCTCTATGCCTTTGTGATTACCCAAAACCTTGGTGTTATCCATCATATACCCCATATTATTTATATGAGGAAGAAGGTGTCCATCCTAATTGTTATTTTGGTGATGTAGGAGTCCAAATTTTTTGGTATTGTGTATGTTGAGGTGTCCACCCTAACTAATACTATGGGGATTGTGGTGCCCAACCTAATTTATATTGAAGTGATTATGGAGTCCACATAGTTTGTTACTTTGGGGATTGAGGCATATATCCAGTAATAGATTGTGTTGGTAGTGGGCCCCAACCACCTTATGATTCCATTTTAACATCTGAACTCAACATACCTAATTTTAAAAATGGAGACTACTACATGGATACTGTAAATACGTTTTTGGTGATGTCTTCCTTTAACTCTTTTAGATCTTGGTAGTTTTTCTCATCATGTTGTGTAGTTTATAAAAAGTGAAAAATATACTACATAGTTATTGTGTGTATTGTTGTATTAGTGACACTTTGTAGTGAAATGTCCTACTATGCAAAAAAGATTACATAAATTTTTTTATTTCCATACATTATTTCCTATGATTTCCCTCTTTCCCTCACTCAAAGCACCATAGTTCCAATCAAGGTTTGTTTCTTTCTTGTATTTCATCCATCCTATGTAAAATAATTATTTATTTCTTATATTTTGTCCATCCTATGTAATAAAAATTATATCTTGGCATCCATTTTTGTAGTAGGAGAACACTCTCAAAAATATTTTATCTATTTTACTTGGATCATAGTGGATATTTCATCAACCTTATTATGTAACTAAGCTTGCACATTGAAAATCCTGATATTAGGTTGTAGGCCTTCCACAAATTATGAAGCTTTATTTGTGTCCTAAAAATAAAAATACCTATTCGAATCTACAATCATAATCCTATATTGATTCTATAATTTTATGATGGATTTCCTTAAAATATTGAATGGTATCACTTGCACACTTATTCATCTTAGATTCCCTAAACAATATTTCTTTTACTTATGAAAAAACCAATAATATTAGGTTATGTTTAAATATGAACTATAGAGCTCATCCAATCAAAGATCCAATTAGTTTTAACTTTTTATTCCCATCTACCATGACACCTTTAACCTACCACTTCATTTCATAGGTCAAAATATATTACTCTAGGTTAGATGACCCATCATAAGGTTTTAAAGTGATAAAATATCTCATATTAAGATTTAAATTACTTGCATTTACACCTAATCCAATTGGTTGGTTTGGAATTGATTTAACAGTTGTCTTAAAATTTGATACAACTATATTGGAAGTACTATTTTTATAAATTTCTCTATGAAATCCTCAAACCACTTATCTATTGTCTTATCTTTTAAACTACTTCCAGTTAATAAATTAGGCACAAAAGGTAAGTAATAGGGATTTTTGAAGTTTGAAAAGATGTAATCATTAGTTAAAATTCATAATTTATAGTAAAAATAGATATCTCATCATTATGAGCATTATGTTTGATCTTTGTATCACTTGTAACATCTGAAATTTATTGCAATTTATCTTCACTTGAAAGTTTTTAAACTTTTATAGATGGTGTATTTTTTAGAAATTTGGTAAAGGTTTTTCATGTAAAATTTTTGGCATACTTGGTAATGGTACCTCATTTTAAAACTTTGGTAGTGGTATATCATTTTAGATTTTTCAAATCTTTGGTAAGTGTGCATTGATTGAATATGGGAGTCTTTGGTAATTACACATTATTTAGAAGTGTAATAGCTTTTGTTAATTATGCATTTGTTTAGAGTTGTAAGGAATACATGATATCTTTGTGAATATTGTGAAATGTTTCATTATCAAAATATGGAAGTTTGAGTTATTATCATGTATTATGAGTTCCTTATTTATAAATTTAGGAACCTTGGGTAATTGTAATGTTTTGCATGGAGGAATATTTCCATGGGTTGATGTTTGAAAATAGGTCATTATATCATTGTGAACCTTGTGAAAATTTTCATGATTAAAAAAGGAATATTCTACTCATATGTATCCACATTTGTTTTTATAGGGTGAGGAACATGTTGACCATGATGTGATGACCTACCTTTTTTGGTTATTAATAGCATGGTCTACGGAACCCAACATAGGCCTTCAACCATTGTTGGAAGTAGGATGGTATCTATTATAACCTTGATAAATATGTGTTGAAATGTAAGGTATCACACATGCTAGTTTTTGCTCATATGTTAATGTTTGAAATTATTTATACTCAATATCTATGGATTTAAAAATGTAGTCCTCTTCTTTCTCATAGGTTATGTTTGATATTACAAAAACATCCTTAATTTTATCTTTGGTAAATAGAGAGTGAGATATCTCATAGATAAATTATGAAACCCCAATAAGTTTCACAACCTTAGAGAAAATAATGGTTGCATATGAAGACTTGGGGATTGGGTTCACCAAATTTGTAACCCTAAATTTGTATATGTGGGGTATAGGGTTAATATTATAGAATTAGTTCAAGCACAAGGGTGATAATCTAATCTATAACATGCCAATTAATAGAAAAATTAGATAAACAATATTCTAAACTTATACAACTAAGATTGTTAAAAATAGTGAAGAACAACTATTGAAAGATATTACAATAAATAAGAAATAATAGTAGTTTACTATGTGAATGTAGATTTAGACTAGAAATAAGTGTAAAATATGTAGATTAGTATTTTGGATCAGTCATCAAATTTTGTAAATTTTACTTTTGTGACTGAAGACACTTGTTAGATCTAGACACTATTGTTGATGTTAGTGTTTGACTCTGATGTAAGTTTCTAGTGTAGAATAATGACTTGATCTAGATGAAACCAATTTTATTATCTTAGGTTTTTTTACACCTTTCTGCTAGTGTATTCATATCTAGGATGTAGGTCATCACTCTTCTTTGATTGATCAAAACCCTAACTCTTCACCCTTGGAATGAGTTTTTTGAAAATTGGGTTAGTGGGCTCGTGGTGTCGAGTTCCCCCAAATGCCCCTCTATCAATGACACTACCTACATATCCAGTACTCCAAAGAGGACTTCAAATTTTTGTATTTCTCCCCTGTGTGTGGGAAAGTGTGTGTACAATGGTGCAATATATTATATGAAGATGCATGTAATGATATAGCTTATAATTTTACAAATATCACTCATGGGTTACTATTTGAATGATTCAAACCTATTATATGATTTATCATATGCTTGATAGAAAACTAGGGTAGAATAGGGTATAATAGAGTTTTTGTGTAGTTTATTGATTTAAGTTTAGTAGGTGTTTACTTGGTATTTGCTAGATGAAGAATGAGAAGGCTACTTGTATTTATACCTCACCTTTTGAAAATATCTCACGGTAGGGTTCGCTAAGACAAATAGGCCAACCCATAGGTTTTGAGTCATTACAAATATCGATGAATTTTTTCAATTAGACACTAGATAAATATCTAGACATAATCATTGATAGAAGTGTCCCTTTATGATCAATAGTGTCTAAAAGTCTATAAAATAGGTATGGATCTAAACCTGATAGTGAAGGATGTTTATCATGTTTTAAACTTTTTATGTAGTAAAATAGACCTAGGTCATAATAATGATATGGATCAAACTAAGAGATAAGCATTTAGGCATAGTGAGATGGTGAATGTGAACCTTTTGATAGTAGGGAGGTCTAGAACTGAAGGGTGTATCGCTAATTGATATTTGTCAAATGTATAATATTGACATTCTATAAATATTTAGTTTTTAATATCTATAGGTTGACTGCTAATTAAATATAATTATTAAAGCTAAAAATTAGACTAATATACAATTAATAATTTCATCAAACAATTTGCATGCAATTTTAAATTTCATCAACACATGCCTAATATTTAAAACATTCATTTAGATTATAAAAAAATATAAAAATAATTTTATTTGTTAAGTTAGATATTCATTTTAATATTATCTTCAAAGTATTTTTTATTAATAACTCAATAATACAACATACTTATCAGAATTGATATACATTTCAAGCATGCATAAATCATGGAAAACCCATTTATGATCTATAGGTACTGGTATTTAAGGTATGCATAAATATTAGCAAGAATTTACTTTTTTCTTGGAATACAATATGAATGATGGATGTACAAGGTTAACTACTAATTATAGATAATGAAGCTACAAATTAGACTAAGATGAAATTGGGAATTTCATCAATCAATTTGCATGCAATTGGGAATTTCATCAAACAATATACATCAACACGCACCTAATATTTAAAATATTCATTAAGCTTGTAAAAAATAAAAAACCAATCCTATTTATTAAGTCAAAGTTTCATTTTATATTATCTTCAAAGTAAAAAAAATTGATTGATAACTCAATAATATAACATGCATATGAGAACAGCTACACATAGATAACATCTATTCACGTGGGGGACGCGGGGGACGCAGACGCGAAGGCGGCCTGACTGAAACCCTTACCCCTGTGGATGATTCCTTACCTGACGATGACCAGATCTCTACCTGGGTACGACGGGATCTTGGTGCTGGAGCACTGTGCTGAAAGCCCTATTTTTTTGTGCGGTTTTGTTTTTCCTCGGACTTTCGCTTTGTGGCTGTTGTGCTAACCACCTTCCTGTTCTGAGCAGATCGATGTTTTTGTTTGGAGTGATTTAGTAGGCCATGGTAGTGTTTCCTCTGGGATTAGGGGATGATCTTTGCAGACTTCAGGGAGGCTGGGTTGGGTGGCGGCGGTGACGGGTCCAGAGGTAGGTTTTGGGGGGGGTAACCCCTGAGGGAGAGCCACACAAAGTGGTATTTCATGGCCGGCATTTTGATCCAAGCCCTTACCTATGCGGCTACTTTACTCACTGTCATATCATGTCTACTGGGGTCGGTGCTCATCTAGAGGTGCTTCAAGATGTTGGGGTTTTCCTTGACGATTCGATTGCCATGTCGGTGTTACCTCTGTAGAAGGGGAGTATGGGCTGTTGATCGGGTAGATGGATTGGGCATTGGTGGCACTGGTTTCAGGGTTTGTTTCGTTGTTTTTGTTGTTTTTGTGGGCAGCACATTTTTAGGGGTTGATGGATTGATCTCAGGTTTGGCCGTCCTTATTGTTGAATCTGACGGCATCTTCTTTCTTGGTGACAGAGAATCCTATGGTATTCTGGGGTTTTTTGTCACGGTTTATGCTTGTTGCTAATGATATATTTTTTAGTATGGTTTCAGGGTGTTTATCCTGGTTTTGTTGAGGTTTCAGGTCCTTGTAAAACCTGGTTTTTATTACTATTTTTCAGTGAGTTGGCCTTCCTTGGCGGTTTGTAACGTTATATCTTTCTTGATTTGTATAGGGTTTCGGGATCCCTTCAAAACATGTTTTTACCTTAATCTAAAACATACATATGAGAATTAATATACATGTCAAACATACATAACTCATGGAAAAATCATTTATGATCTGTAGGTACAAGTCTTTAAGGCATATACAAATAATTAGTGAGAATTCACTTTTTTCTTAGAATGCAATGTGAATTATTGAAAATGTTTACTATAAATAGAGACAATAAGGAAAGCTAAAAATCAGACTAAGATGCAATTATAAATTTCATCAAGCAATTTGTATGCCACATAGAAAATAAAAATAGAGGGAACCAAATTGGGAATTTCATCAAACAATTTGCATGCAACCTAGAAAATAAAAGAGGAAACCAAATTGGGAATTTTGTCAAACGATCTTCATGCAATCTAAATTGTGTATCAAATAAAGCAGAGATGTTACTACTATGAATTCAATAAAATTTAAGCATGTACAAGAGAGTGAGATTACTATCAATTTTTTTTTAGGGATATTTATGGTTTTTTGTACATTTTTCTTCTTAGGGTTTTGCAAGTTAATTTCATAGTTTTTCCTAGAGTTTTTTTTTTAAATTTAATGTGTTTTTATTATTTTTTTCCTAAGATTTTTTAAGGAATTGCATAAATATAAATAAAATTCATCTATAAAATTAAAAAAATGCATACCTTTGATATTCATTTTTATAGGAGTGGTATTATTCATTTGTAAGTGGGTCTCCTATTTTTTTCCCTCAACTCCTTCCCCTTACTCTTAATTTATCCCAAAATCATTATTGGTAGGAATACATCTTGTTATCCCTGTCAGTCTCCCATTTTATTGTTATCCCTTCCTTTCTTCATATTGTTCCTTTCTCACTCTTTATTGTTTTTATCTCCTTTCACTCTCCATCTTAAGGTATGTTATCACTTTATAAAGGTCCATGTTATCTCTTTTTTCCATGTTTTCACTATATTTTCCAGTGTAGAGAAAAAATAAATGGGGAGGAACCATAATCGCTCCCACTTTGAATTTTTTTTATTTCATGGTTTTTTGGGATACAAACTTGGTGCAACTTATGTTGTATTTTTTCCTCTATGTAGCATTAGGTTTGCACCAAGTTGGTATTGAAAATGTGTGTCATGGAAAATACATACATACATACATGCGTGCATGCATGCATTCATGCATGCATGCATACATACATACATACATACATACATACATACATATATATATATATATATATATATATATATATACACACACACACACACACACACACACACACACACACACACACACACACACACACACACACACACACACACACACACACACACACACACACACACACACACACACACACACACACACACACACACACACACACACACACACACACACACACACACACACACACACACACACATATATTAGTGGCACAATTCTAACCCAATTCATAGCAATATATACATCAAATTTAATAGTGATTATTTATATATGATCATGGGTTCATAGTTGGTTTGGGGTGCCTCTCATGTTTTCTCTCTAGGAATTTAAAGGGAATCATAGTAGTGCTTTAGGTTATATATTCCTAGTTTCCTTCAACATACTAAGCTTTAATGTGATTATATATTCTACTCTATCATGTCTTTGTGTGTTTAATGTTTTAATAATATGCTCATGTTTCTGTTAGACTTATCATGATTTTAGTGTGGATTTGTGAATAGTTACATTAGTGTGTTACTTCCTATATGATTTTCTTGATTATAGAGTGCTTTAAATGTTTTCTTCATGTTATTTTTGTTTGGTGTGTCTCTCTTATCTTCCCTCTACCAAATGCATTTGCCTCATAGTCTTATTTCTTGGCATGCCTCTCTTATTTTCCCTATAATTGATGTGTGTTTCTTGCTTCCATTATATAATTTGTGTGACAATATTGTACTTTTTATTTGGGTTACATTTATTTTAATTTCAACTATGTGTGACATTATTGCCTTGTTTACTCTAATTGAAGTATGTTTACAATGCACTTGGTGTGATTTCCTTATTTTATATGTTTACTCTAAATTGATATATGGTTTGTGCCTTTCTCTATATCATACACAATGTTCCTTTATTATATATATTCTTGGTTTCCTATGTTTTCATAGTTCCTACCATGCATCTATTTGGGCATAATATTTTTTTGATTTATTTTTTATATGTTTCTTATTATGGGTATGTTATTTCAAATCATAAATGCCTATATCTTATCCACATTGGGGAATAGTGTTTATTTTATTTCATTTAATATATATTTCCCCTATAAGGGTAACCTCCTATTGAGTGTACTTATATTTATTATAACTTTCTCATGTGGGAAAAAACATTTTACCTTTTCATACATTCACCTCAACCCAAACACACATGAATAAATTTATAATTTACATGAGTGTCTTGGTAATGATATTTTAATTGCATGACTTAAACCTAGACACACGTATGCCAAAGTCCACTATTACACATGTTTTCATGATAATATATTTATATGATTAAACCAAATTCTTTTATAGATATGTGTTTTAACAATGGTATACTATTATGATTATACATCAAAGCTCTTACTATTCCTATTTTACACATGGTAAGTGAAATCCCTTTCATTTGAGATATGTGATTCATGTGTTCATTCCACACCTTAAAACGGGGGCATGTGATCTTATTATTTCACCTCTTCAATATTATAGTTATAATATGATACAAAATGGTCCTAAATAATTAGAAATAATACTTCACTTGGTCTCCTCAATGAGACACATACCCATATATGATGCAAATTCATATATATGAACTTGACAGGGATGGCTTCATAGTTTCCACACAACTAAGTGCATTTTTTTTTTTTTTATTTCTCTCACTGATTTTAGTATTTCCTTGATTATTAATTTATATATACATTAATCTACTTTGAAATGTTTTCCTTATGTTTTCAAGTTCCCAAGTTTTCACATTCTAAACATAGCATCATGGATTCTTGTCCTACAATCTTCATGGATTGTGATCATACCAAATTCTAAGGATCACAAGATTTATATTAATTTTGTAAAGGTCATAGGAGCTAGATTCTAAGATAAGGTAATCTCTCATAAATTTGACTTTTAGGTCAATATCATTTCTTATATTGAATTTTAGAACTCTTATAGGTTTGATCACAACATCTTATTTAATCCCTCATAGGTACACTTTTTTATTTTAATTTGATACACACACACACAAACATAAAAGTGGGGAATTATTTAGACACCCAATTTTGGTATGGGTGTAGTTTTAAATGTTATTATACATTGATTTAAGGTACATGTATGCCTATTTATTATAAATTCCTATTAGGATCTTATTTGTATATTTTTCATTTGTTTTATACCACTTTTTCCTCCAACATCTCTTATTTTATCTCTCCTCTAAGTTCACTTTGCTTCCCCTAATGTTTTTTGTGATTCGTTGGCTTCTATTAGGAGTGTAATATTATGCTTCTGGATACCAAAAGTGTAACAGTATGCTCTTGGTCTGACCAAGAGTGTATGAGTATACTTATAGTCATTTTATTTTTGGGTAATTTTAAACCATACCTCATTGTTTATTTGGTCTGTGTGCCTTATTTTATCATCTTTTCACCCTTTACGTGTCAGCTTGCATGCCATTATGGTCTTGATTTGAATCAAAGAATATATATATATATAGGTAAATTAGTGTATATAGGATATGAATTTAAGAATGAAAAGAGTGATATGAGTTTAATAATATGTATAGAGTGATAAGAAAAATTATATTTCAAGGATTAAATAATATTTCTATTCAAAGTCTTCATATTTCATTATTTCCAATTGTTCATATACTGACAAGATCATATAATAATTGGAGCTTACATCACCAAGATTGTTTTCTAAATACATTGATTCTTAGTTTCTAAATTCCCTAAGGACAAGGGTCTGATTGAGGAATAACCCTCAATGACTACACAATTTTTAAGGTTTTGAAAAGTTTTTTGAGATAATTAGGGTTTCAATAAAGGACAATAAGTTTTTAGTGATTCATAGTAGATTATGATAAAGCGAACCATGGTTTCAAATCATAGGGGTAGAGAAACATAATTATCAATTTGTTTTTTTTTAATTACTAGGAGCATAGTAGTACAATCTTGGACTTACCAAGATAGTATCAATTTGATCCTTGTGAAATTTTTTAAGTTATTAGTTTCTTCCAAATTTTTCATGTTATGTCCACATTTATTCTTTAAACTATTTGAACCTAATTTTAGCCTCTAAGATATATATATTTACTACAATTCAATATTATTCTCATAATCCTTTCTATTTAAATTTAAAATCTCTCAATACTTTCCTTTATCCTAATTAGCTTTTCTTTTATTGTTTATTTGGGGAAAAGTTATATAATATGAATTTCAAGATTGTTTATGGTATAGTATAGTGAATTATTTATTTAAACCCAATTTACCATCAAACAATAAATGTATAAATTTAAAACATTTATATAAGGTATATGGTGCAATATACATAACATGAATCAAGGGTCTTCCAAGAAACATATTGTAACTTACATCGTTAGATATGACATGACACTTTGTTGCTAATGCTTTTAGCATGAGAGTGAAATTTAGTGTAATTGTACCAAAGAATCTTTGTTCTTGATTATAAAATACATTTATGATCATATTTGAGCCACATATGGCCTCTCTACTAATAACCAATTCTATAATTCGATTTTCACTACAAATATTCTATCCCAAACCATTATCAACAAGTATGTTTTTATTCCTAGACTACCAATAATAACTTGAATGTACAATAATAAGTGTTGATCAACAACAATTATTATAGGGATTTCATTTTATTCAAAGGTTATTGATTTTTTTACCCTTTTTTTGAAATATTTATGGGGGGAATAGCCTAATTAAATAAATGGCTAAGTTATTATGAAAGCATGCTAATTCAATAAATTAGATTCATGATATTTTGATCCAGTGTTAAATCATGAAAGTAAGCTAAATATAGAAAGTATAATGCTAAATAGAATCTTTAATGTAGAAAAAAAAATGATATTTAAATTATTTCCTAATGCACATGTAGATCTGAGAAGTGTAGATACAGGGTAAGATGGTCTGATGTTCTACTCTGATTCATCATATTCTATAAATAGCTCTCTCACAGTCTGAACATTACTATTGTGATCTAAACACTATATTTTATGATTTTTTACTAGTTTAATTTTTTTTAATTATACATAATATTTATCCTTTTCTATAATGATCAACTATACCTGTTAGGGTTCACTGTCTCCTTATAAAATCTATGTTTAGGTCACATGCACAAAATATATATATTAGTTTATAGCTCAAAATTGTGTACCATCTAATTAGGACATGTCACCTTGAAAAATAGGGGTTAATGGGTTCAAGTGAATTTTATTTTACCTCAAATACCCCTACATTAATGAGCACTACCTATATATTTCTATACTCTGAAGATGGCCTCAGACCATTGTAGTTATCCCCCTTATGTGGGCTTTTGTGTGAATAATTATGAAATATGCTATATGTAAGTGCATGTCATGATCTATATTTTAAATTTATAAATATTTCTCATAGGCTACTCTTTTAATGATTCATACATGTAATAATATTGCTCCTATGATTGATTTGGAAATAAGGAAGAATCAGGTAGTTTTGTAAGCTTGAGAGGTGTTTTTGCTTGGTATAAGATAGATGTGTGTTTGATTTGTACCTTATGATAATGAATAGTATTTAAATTTTATTTATACAACATCTTTTTAAATTATCTCATGGGATAGTTAATTAAGAAAAATAGGTTGACCCATACATGTTGAAAGATTTGAAATTTTGATTATCTATAAGGCTTAAACACTAGTGTCAGACCTGGTACACTAGTGTCAATTCTAGTTTCCTAGCCTAAACAGTAGTATTTGGGAGGATAGAAATTTTTTAAACATTTTTAATTTCTAAAGTAGGATATAATTTAACTTTTATGTAGATTTTGGGCTATAGGCAATCTGGGTAATTAGAATACCAATGTCAAACTATAAGATAAGAAATTAAGCACATTGAGATGGAAAAAGTGAGCCTTTAGGTAGCATAAAGGTTTTGAACTAAATGGTTTATCCATGAGTGTTATTTCTCAAGTATACATGAATATTTTATCATATAAAATTAGATTTTAGTATCTACATTTTGCCCCTGATCTAGAAATACAAAAGGATGAAATTACTAATTTAAAGGAAAGAAATGTGTACCTTGGTGTGTATAGCGCACCTTGATTTCCTTAAGGTTGGTTTGAATTTTTTTTTTTTGTGTATTAATTTTAGCCAATAACATGTTACAATTTAATTATTACATATATTCTAACAATTAAATACTTGGTATATTTGAAAGAAAAGAGAGCAAGGAATGAGTACACATATGTGTTGATGTAACCATGTTTGCCATTACTATTTTGCTTTGGTAATGATGCTTATTTGTTAAATCATTGGAGAAAGAGGTTCACAAATGAACTTTAAAGATGTGAAGAGGATAATTTAAGGGTGATCATGACCCCAATCTACTACAAAGGTGAGTCGTGCCAAGTCCATCAAGATCACTAAATCTCAATCACATAACTCAAGTGTATACATAATTTATCCAATATTTCCTAGGTCAAATGGTGTAACCATCTCAACCTATAAAATGGAAGTAGTGTCAAGGCCATTGAGGAAACTAAATCTTAACTGCACTACTCAAGGGAACCAACTGCCATAAATAGATAAAATCTCAATTGATGCATCTTGGTAAGGTTGGTGCATAAATGTGTATATAATCTAAATATGTATCTATGATTTATGCATTTTCATTGCATATGCACCTCTAATCTTTATCAATATTGAAGAATATATCAAAATTTAACATCTACTCTTTAAATTGTGTATAATATATGTCCCAAATATAAAAAACTCTGTCTCAAATATCTAAAACTTAGTACCAAATGCATAAGATTCTAACACCAATGTATATCTAAATCATGTAAATTATATAAAATTCTACCAATTTTTCCAATTGTATGTGTGTGGACTCATGTCCCTATGACATACCCCCACTAATATGCCTCCATATTTTGAGGTGAGCATAATGCAATGTGATAGTCAAGTTATCTCAAAAGGATAAGATAACCATGTTAGATCTATATCAATCATGTAGTAATGAATCATATATTGGTAGCATGTCTAATTATATGTATCAATGAAGCTCATAGTATATAAACATAGCAATCCCTATGATGCATGATATGGATCATGGCAACATCTAAGAGTAACAAACATAATCTCATCAAATAATCAATCACATAAATAAGAGCACTCAATATACGCAAAAGGGATCTAAGGAGACTGAAAATAAGGGGCATGTTCAAATTCCACATACTCAATGGGAGGATGTATTCAAATTTTCCCACACCAAAAAAATGACACTTATTGGCACTGTGGCCAAAAAATAAAGAACATACTCAAATATTCCATAGTAAAAATAAGGTATCAAATAATGTGTACACTCATGTAAGCCATGTGAAAATATGAATAAGTGACAAAAAAATAACTAGCATAAGCATATCATACTAGTTCCTGCATACATGTGTTATAAAAATTTCATGTAGCATAGAATATCTAGCACATTATGTAAGATGCAAACATGAGTATATACATGTGTAAGCATTAATATATAAATCCAACATGATAATGTAAAGTTATCATAAAATAATTCAACCTGTATCAATCATGATTAATATGGCAAATGCCCCCAACATAATGTCATGTGGGTGGAGAAAAGGTCCAACATTTGTATGCCCATGTATCATGTATCTAGTGTATGCCTCTATCACACTCAAGTACCCATAAAACATATGTGTGTATATAAATAGATTGATATGCTATCTACTAACATAAATTAAATAAAATTTAAGTGAAAGTTATTAAATATGTCTATGCTGAATATTTTTGTATTTTTGATTTATTTGAATATTTTTTGTATTTTATTAATTTTTTTATTTTTTATTTTTTTAACTTTTTATAGATTTTAATTTTAGGGAAGAGAAGACTAAAAAATTTCCCATCTAATGGATGCTCATAAGGTGCTTTAGACTCGGGAGAGGATACAACAAACTAGTCATACTATTAAAGATCATGTATATGTGCCAAATATGGAATTGTATAATCTATTACACTCTACATATGCCTCATAGGACCATGTGCTAATGAGGTAGGAGTATAAGTTGTAGTGGTTCATGGAACCCATTTCTTATTACTATGTGACTTATTTAGTGTAACTATAATTATGGGTCTTTGTACTCTCCCTAAAACATGTTGATATACTCTTAGCAAATGGCTAGGCCATATAGGTGTAGATGAGGGCTCTGTGGAGTCCAAAATATATCTCTAATTCAATGGCCTCTTAATTATTGTCCTCTTATGAAATTGGATTTCCTTTTGATTACCTTTTATCTCATGATTAACCTTAATAGGTTGTATAATTAGTTATTTTATTATTGTAGTGGATACTCATATTGAATCCCTAAAACTATGATTATCTTGTTGGAATGAATATATTTGAGACATACATGCATTTTGAATGATATTATGCAGAGCTTATGAATATAAAGTCATCCCAGTAACATATCAAAGATCAAGTATGTGGTATAGCTAAAACTTTTATGGTCACACATGTTGGGCCAACCTGTAAAGGTAAATCAATATCACCAATAATCAATTATGATTTCACATTGAATGCTTTGACCATCTTGGTCAAAGGGTATAAATCATCATGTATGCCTATTGATTATCATTATGTTACAATAACTTAATTGTATTATTACTACATACCATGGAATTTGGTTGGGAATAAAAATGCTTGACTATGATAAGCATGTAATTTTATTTATTTTTTTGAAAACCTAAGTATCAATGTATGATTATATTATAAAAAATTGGCTATATGTTTTCCCCATGTGTACCTCTATCAAGATCTCAATCAACCAATGGTTCATTGGTAGGATCAATGTGGGATGAATTGGTTGTTGTAGAGTGTGCACTAGAAGAAGGACTTATTTTAGTGTTTTGCTTATGCAAAGGTCATAGACTATTATTTCCTTCATAGGATCATCATGATATGTCTTATTCCTCTTCGAATAACCTCTTGAAGAAGTGGGATAAGGATACCTTGTTGTCTTTATCTTAAATTTAATAACTCCTATGTTTGTAAGTTATGTAAGCTATTGTCTTAAAATGTAACAGTCATTGTGATAGGTTATTTTTATACCTTTCATTTAAAAATTAATGGATTGGTATCATTTTATACCAAGGCCAGTGTCCAAGGTTATATGCAATGAGATGTTAGATATTTGAGTTAATAGTTTTTCATTTGGAGGTTGTTTACTCTGTTGTTAATGTCTAAATCCTAAGGGCAGCAAACAAGATTCTAATCCTATGTTGTAGAAAAGGTAAATCTAGAAATTTTTGCTAATCAAATATCCCCTATGGCATTCCTTGTTAAAAGGATTCTTTAGTTCACACCATCAACATCCATAACTTAAGCATCTAGCATAAGACACTATAGTGTCATCACTCGACTTGCCCAGCTAGGTAGGACAATTTTGTATTTTAGAATGTGAGAATGTTGATTTCCTATTGTCACCTAAATCGATTCCTGATAGATTTTGTTTGAATATGGAGATGAGTTTTTTTAGTCAACAAACTTTCCTATTAACTTTACTCTTATGAGAATTGAAAGACACACTTTGCATAAAAGAAACTCACTTGCATTGAACTAAAACAAACTTTGCATTTAATGAAAGCACACTTACTTATAAATAAACACACTTTATTTTAAAAATAAAATCACATTTTAGGTTAAAAGTAAATTCATACTTGCAGTAAAATGAAATATACCTATATCAAAAGAAATACACTTTTGAACTATAAACTAGAAATACCAATTGTCCTGATCTTCAAAGAGAAGTGGGCCCTTACTCCTTCCTCAAAATAGGGTTCAGCTTTAACTCAGTAGTGGAATAAAATTTTGTCCTTTATTAATAATTCATTATCAAAAGGAACATCTATGGATGTTATGAATTCTACTACAAAATTACACTTGAATGTTTCTTGATTTTTTTAACTCTATATTACCCTAGAATGAGAAGGAGACATGTACTTAAAGCACATCTAAATGACCATTCTTAGAATACAAAATGTGGTGATATAAATAACAAAATCTACTTGTTTTAAATAGAATATCTAGGAATCAGATCCCATACTTATAGGACGCATTGGAACTAATTTGGCTAATAATAATCTGAGTATAACTAACATATATCTGAAGAGATTATGTCCAAATTTACAAAATAGAAATACATTTATATCTGAATCATTTTAGACTATTACTATGAATAGTAATGTTTAAAAGAAGATATCTAAAAAGGGAAAATCTATATATGTATATTACATATATTTGGAGTTGTTATATTAATATGCAAAGTATAGGTGGGCATCTTCAAAGCATGATTAGGTGCCTTTAGAGCATGACTAGATTCATATTTGGAGCTTTGTCAGAATGTCTTCAAATATTTGTCAGAGCATCTTCAGAGCTTCCTGGGTGGATCTTTAGAGCTTCAAAAAAATGTCTTTAGAGCTACCTATCAGATCTTAGAGCTTCAACAGAACATCTTCGTAGCCTGACGGAGCATATTTAGAGATGCTTATGCATATCTTAGAAGCTCGACTAAGGATCTTCATATATCACTATGTTCTATGTTTATTCTTCAAAATTGTTTCCAAAAAGGTATTTCTAAAACTATTGATGACTTCTCAAAACAATCCCACTATAGAGATGTATATTTGTATGCAAAATTGTACTCACTTCATCCAAGTTAGACACAAATAACAAGATAGAGAATCAACAATGTATCACATACAAACAAAATACAATTGCTCTAATTTCCTACTTAGACGAGACCTTAAATATTAAATGTAATGCAATATATAACCAAGAGGCAACACTTATGGATAATTTATATGAGATATAATGAGCTATATAGAATGCTCATCATTTTTCCCCCATACTTTACGTTTTACAAGTCCTCTTGTAAACTAGGGGAGAATTATTCTTTAATTCAATATTCCTAATCCCAACTACTGGCTAAGATCATAAATTTGAAAATGATGTCCCCATTCATAATTATTTCTAGGTAGAAACCCAAAATCTCCTACTATAGTGTGTAATCATG
Source organism: Torreya grandis (assembly GCA_037957365.1). Taxonomy (NCBI): domain Eukaryota; kingdom Viridiplantae; phylum Streptophyta; class Pinopsida; order Cupressales; family Taxaceae; genus Torreya; species Torreya grandis. Next base: position 1,383,861 of record JARHVA010000116.1, on the reverse strand, counting down.
CTTGAAATTATACTTCTAACTGATTATGCCAATTTTGCAAAGGAGACATGGGACAAAGAAGAATAGGTTGCCTAAATATCATGCCAATCTAAACATTTGACCCTTCTTCTTTTAGGATCTGAGTGATAATCTGAGCAAGTGCCCTAGCTCTCTAGAGACTCTAACTAATGGTAGTGGGATTCATGACTTCTCTGCATTTTAAGGCAATAGGCAAAGTCTCTCATCTAGCCATACTTATTTTGATAGATATTGAGGAATGTTCACTGAAAAAAGCTTAGAATGCTATTATATTTTCTCTATTCAACTCCTGATAGTTGTCTTTCATTAACATGTGATACAAAGGCTAGAAGGTAGCAATAAGTTTGTGAGCTTCTAGAAACTAGGGTCTTATAGATAAGCCTGTAGTATTTTAAAATTCTAGGAATTGATTATGTGATCTATCCCAAGCAATTTGATTTCCCATAGTGGAAATAAAATCATGTAGTTATGTTTCTTACATAAATAAATTAACCAAAAATCTAGACTAGTGTCTCAATAACATGTTACAAAGATAAAACTCGCAAATTGAATCTTGTCTTTTTGTAGTACTTTTAAGAAAGATATCTATGAACATGTGTTCATATCCAATGACATGATGGAAACCAAGAGAAATAAATTGCATTTACCACTTATAAAACTATTCATGAAGAAATAAAACATACATATAAGAGAGATTTCTACAAGATAATAATTTCTCAGCAATTTCACAAATAGTTTCAATAAAAGTATGAGCCTGTTGCAACTATTACTGAGACTTTATTTTGATTCTAGAATTTTCTACTTATAACTTATAAATCTTGTTCTGAACTTTATTCCAAATTGAAATAATCTCATGAAGGGGTAGAGGAAAAGGAGAAATAATTCTCATAGTTTCTTCAATATGTATAGCTATATCCCTTATTTCCTTTTGCATAACCTATATGGCAACTTGCAACTCAACATTTTGAGTTGTCATCTCTTATATTCAAGTGTTTCATTGACCAAGTAGTGTATCCTTACTATAAATATAGTTTTTGAGATTATCAATCTAATAATTCTTAATTGCAATGGAATTTTGTTAAGTGCTAAGCTCATGAGATTATGAGAACAATTGATTATGAATTCTAGTTTGTTTAGCATCAACTAATATTATAATCACTTCATATGCTCGAACCTGGGAAATAGAATCTTCATATCACTTTTTTTAAATTAAAAATGGTTTATTCCTTACCTTTCAAATTCAATCTAAAAAAATCTAGCTCTACTTGTTGTCGAATAGTTTCTTCATGTCGTGATAGGGTCATAACATGTTGCAAATATTTGTCTTTATGAACATGATGAGGAGAAGATGAAGCTTCTTCCATGAGTGGAGCATTACTCTTGTAAACTAAGGAAGTTAAGGGTCTTTATTCTTAAGGTGAAATATTTTGTTCAGGGGTTTGTGTTTCTTCAACTGTTTGCTCAACATCTATAACTTCGATGGGAGATGTAAATCTTAAACTACCCAAAATTTTAGCTACTTGTACCTCACCTTCTTCTTCCTCTTGGAGAACAAACCAATGACTTCATCAAGGTTTGACATATGGGGTAGATTTTTATGTAAAAATATTCATTTTCCTTTTTGACTTCCTTTGCAACATCTTTGGAGTTGTATCCATCAAAGATAGACCTTCCTTTGTTCTTGATATTACGGGAGGAGAAACAAGATGTTGTGGTTTCTTACCAGGAATTTTGAGTGAATTATGAAGAAATCAAGACCAATCTTTCTCACCCTTTAGTTTCTTCAAGAAATGGTGTTGGCAGGTGAGATGAATTAAACCATGATGTTTAATTGACCTAGTGACACTTTTCAATTTTGAAGCTACATAACAGATAACACAGTGAAGATAAGAAGGTAGGTTTACCTGGCACTCAAGTTTGGTAGCTCTTTTCTTCAAATGAATGAGAAGTCACATAGTGTCACCACTGACCATGGTGAAATTTCCATCATGAGTGAGGTATTTCATTATCCAAAATGCTACATTATGCCATGGAAGTGGAAGACTATCATGAGTTACCCCTCTAGCAATGCCTTATAGAGTCTTGGCCAACCTAGGATGTGGTTCATTATCATCAATGAACATTTGAATCAGATAAACAAAAATCAATTTGTTAGTAAAAACCATGCCTTCTTTATGAATCCCTAAAATTTCATTGATAATAGAGTAATCAATAGGAATATGTTCACCCCAGACTATAGAATGATCTTCATCAATTTTTTCTAAAACGTCTTAAACAATGTTCTCCTAAAAAGCCTAGAATGTCTTCAGGAAATTGAGCCATCATACTATTTCAAAAAAAACCCTAGTAGATTCATCTTATAAAATAAGTTATGTCGACTTTAGCTCACTTTTCTTTTTACCCCCCATATTCGTAGCTATCCATAATATTCTCAAAAACTTACACAATGCAAAACTGAGTTTAAAATCACATAGAGTACTGAGTAGGGCAAGGGAATTAGGACATGATGTGGTAATGAATATCAATAAAGGGATAAAAAGGGTGGAAAATGTGTAATTTATAATAAGTACCACTAAATTATAGTAGATATGATGGCCAAGCACTCTGGAGCAAGCAAAGTTTTAATGAAGAAGTACTTTTGGGGTGAACATCAATTATGTAGCACGAAATATCATACTTAGCAACACTTGAAATGATATTTTCAATTATTTATACATTAGGACTTATCTTCTAAAAAGGTCTTTGGAATAACCCCACATCAAGTCTTAAAATTAGGAAATAGTACTAAATTTAGTCACATCTAAGTGGCATCAAAGGAACTTATCCATATTTAGAAGTGTTGTCTACCTAATGGTCATACATGCAAAACATAAAATAGAAAATTTCTAACCTATTGGGAAGGAATTACAACTATACTTTTATTGTAAGGATCCATTTTTAACTCCTAAAGTAGCCATGTGTCCTGCAATGATAAATAATTTTGAGAAGATAAGTTAGATGACAAGACAACAATTCATGCTTATTATAGAAGATTCATCTTGAAAGTGTCAAATTTGGTTTTCACTTTTTAGTGGTTTTTTTATTTTTTATTTTTTTATTTTTTTTATTTTGAATTTTTGAAAGGAGGAGAACTGCCATTTGCTAGTTTTCAGTGCTCCCCCTTATTGGATGTCTACTACAAAGATCATTTGGCCTTAGTGTAAGAACCAAGTTCTTCTATAAGGTCAAATTGGTCTTGATTATGTTTAATGATTTCTTACCTACTGAGAGGTCTCCTATACACTTTAAGCATGTGACTATTGACCAAAAGTGTCCTTTGGTCACCATCAATTGGTTGAAGTTAGACAAAACCATTATTGTTGATAGTTTTGATCAGGTATGGCCCCAACCATCTTGTCCTAAGCTTACCTTTAAAATTATGGAATTTGGAATCAAATAGAAGAGCCCAATCAATTTATTGAAATTTTTTTTATCTGATATGAACATCATGCCACTATTTTTACTACTTTTAGATCATGATGGTTTGATTGAGTGCATCCATTCTTAGTTCATCCATCCCATTCAGTTTCATGATTCTTTTCTTCTTTACTTCATCAAGATTAACTTCCATAACAGTTGTTGTCTTCAGTGTCTACAGTTCAAACTCTATTGGTAATAAATATTTTTTTTCAAACACAAGTTCATATGGAGAGAATCCTATGGTAGTCTTCCATGTTGTATTATATGCCCAAACTTCTTCAAGTACTCTATCTACCCAATATTTCCTGCTACTATTCACTATTTTGGTCAAAATGTTTTCAATCTCTCAGTTGGTGACCTTCACTTGCCCATTAGCTTGGGGGTGATATGGTGAGGATTTTTTGTGATTGATTTGGTAAAATTATATAAAATACTTGATCATGTTAGACATGAATTGAGACCCTTCATCGGAAACAATAGATCTAGGAGCTCCAAATCTCAACATGATCTTATGATATAAGAAATCAGCAACCATTTCCTCTCAAGCAAAGGTGAGTGCCTGCACTTCAACCCACTTAGTAACATAATCATTACATACTAATAAATACTCTTTTTCTTAATATGGTGGGTTGATTGGTCTAACAAAATCTAAACTCCCTTTCTCAAATGGTTCTAAAACTATTTGATGATGGAAAGGCATTTTTGAGGATAGATTAGGCTTATCCATCCTTTGGTAAGGATCACATTGCTATACAAACCTTTTCAAAATCTTATAAAGATATGGCCAATAATAACCTGCACCAAGAATCATATAAATCATCCTTTTTGCTAAATAATGTCCTCCTCTTGGTTCATTATGGAATGTACTTATGATGTCAAATACTTCATCTTTTCTGACACACCAGTGAAGTACATGATCAGGTCTAGTTTTAAATAGCATGCCTTTAAATTATTTGAAATGAGAACTAGTTCCAATAAAATATTTTCTTTCTTTATAAGTAAAGGAATGATGAAACTTCCCTATTGCCAATCAATTTTCCATGTATACAACCCATGAAGAGTATGTAGATATAAAAAATAGTTGTTCATATGGAAAATAATCCTCCACAAGTTTATATTCATCTGTAGTGATCAATCTAAGAAAAAAATCAGCAATAACATTATACTTTTCAGGTTTGTCTATAATGGTAATGTCAAATTATTTCAACAACAGTAGTCATCTAATAATTCTACCATCTACTACCAATTTATTCATTAAGTACTTAATAGTTTAATGATCTATATAAATAAATACCTGATGACCATCAATGTAATGTCTAAACTTGTTTATGGCCTAAACAACAGCAAGAAATTATTTTTTTGTGCTAGTGTAGTTCTTCTCTATGCGAGGAAGATTCTTATTGATATAATAAATGACATACATTTTTCCTTCCTTATCTCTTTGTCCTAGAACTTCCCCTGGTACATTATTATAAGAGTCAGTATAAATATGAAAAAGTTGTTCTCAATTAGGTCCTTTCAAAATTGGACTACTCTTAAGTTTGTTTTTAATGTTTCAAAATCTTATTGACACTTATCATTCCATACAGATTCATTGTCTTTTGTTAGCAAGGAAAACATAAGTGCAGTTATTTTGCTCAAGTATTCAATAAATATTATGTAATATCCTGCATGATTGAGAAAACTGTTGAATTTATTTGTGTTTTAAGAATGGGAAAACTATAAATTACTTCAATCTTCATGGGATCCATTTTTATTCCTTAAGAAGAGATATGATGTCCTAAGACTATCCCTTCATCAGCCATTATTACACACTTTTTATGACTTAAGGATGCTTGGTGTTCTTCACATCTAATGAGCACTTTATATAAATTGATCAAGGCTTCATCAAATCTATTGCCATGGATAGTGAAGTCATCCATCTATACTTACACACAATCATTTGTAAGATCAGAAAATATGGATAATACTGCTCTCTGAAAGGTAGCAGGTGCATTACATAATCTAAAAGGAAGGACTGTATAAGTAAATGTTCCCCAGGGGCAGGTAAATGTAGTTTTATCTTGATCTTTAGGGGATATTCTGATTTTTTGTATCCATTGAACCTATCTAAGGAAGAAAAGTATTGCTTTCCTACCAAGCTATCCAAAACTTGATCAATAAAAGGCAAAGGAAAGTAATCTATCATAGTGGCTTTATTCAATTCTTTGTAATCTACATAGACTCTCCATTTTTCATTCTTATTAGGTGTAATGTGCATAGGTGAAACCCATTGACTATTAGATATGGGGTAAATTAAACCAACTTCCAATAGTTTTTCTATCTCTGTCTTTACAATTTATTTCAAGGCTAGGTTAATTTTTTGTTATGGTTGTCTAACTGGTCTAACAGTTTTAGTGTAAATGTGATGGGTATAGACACTAGGATGTATTCCTTTCATATCACTGTAATCCCAAGTAATTTTTTTTTTTTTTGTACCAATACATCAAATACTTTACTTTCTTGCTAGTCAGTTAACCAGTTGTTGATATTCAATAATTTATTGAGATGGATTGCAATTTGTTTAGTACCTAAAATGATGGAATTTACATGCTTGTATTCACTCATCAAAACATTTAGTAGACATAGATGTGGTAGTAGCATGTGAAATGTAGCCACATCCTTGTAAAAGGTTTTACTTTTGGAGAGTAGATTGGTTAGTGGATAATCAAAAGCATTTAAAAATGAATTTTACCCCTCTTGGGCCCAATCAATTATGGCTTGTTGGGTATCTTGCAGACTAAATAACATGTTTGGGGGACTTATGACATTGTCTTGGTTCTTAGTAGTGAAGCTAAATTCTTCCCATTTATGATTTTTCATCTTTGGAGATAGGATTGTGGAGCTAAAAGCTTCACTGATGCAAACAGGGGAGGAGGTTGCTGAAGGTTGCTGAGTTGCAGAAGAAGTTGGGGTCGGTCTGATCAGCCGACGTCGGCGGGATAGCACAGAGAAGCAACCGACGTCGGTCATATATCGGCCGACGTCGGTCACCTCCAGGCGAACAGGGACCGGCGTCGGTCGCCTGTGTGGTTTGACTGCGAGCTCTTTACGGGCAGTTAGCTAACGAACCAAGTGTTTGCATGATCAGGGCTAATTATAGACTGAGAGCTGCGGATCTAATTATGGTAATTAGATGTCTAATCATTTTTTGGATGAGATCTATATAATAGACTCATGGTTGTATTGGAAAAGTGTGCTAGGGAGTAAGAGAGCATAATTATAAGCTCCTTCTGTGTGTGAGGTAGAGCTATGGTGCGTTCCTCCTAGTGCCACAGTACCAGGTGTGTTGGTGCTGGATTGGAGAGCCAGCTGGGTTCTTCAAGAGTGTAGGATCTTGGTCACAGTTGCATGGCCTATATAGGAGATCTACATGGTAAGTAAGATCGTTGATCTGCAGGTGTATGTGTGTGCAAGGTCGAGGTTCACAGGTGATTGGAACCATTGCTTGATTTGCAGGTGTGCAAGGTCATACAGACAGCAACACAACAGGGAGCAGTATCAGGCAGGATCTACTTGGAGTACAGGTGTGTACTCGGATAGAGCAAGAGGAAGGCAAGGGAGTTCCTTCCATAAGTATGGTCTGTTGAATTGCAGGTTGTTGCAGATTCATGGGAGATCTACTTGAAGTACCTTGAGTACTTGTGGAGCACGTGGAGTGCTTGTGGAGTGCGTGGAGCACTTGTGGTGTGCGTGGAGCACGGGAGGTGAACACCAACTCTGTATTTGAGTTGGGTGTTGGGACCTGTGAGAGGGAGAGCTTTGGGGAGAAGAATTACTGTTCACTTGAGGCGTGGGAAACCTCTGTAAGGTGGTGGAGAAGAAGTGGCATCTTCTTTATTGTATTCTTTTATGTATAAAGTGTTAATACAATTTGGTATTGTCTCTCATATCATGTGTTATTCTGAATTCTAGTTACTTGGTGAATCTGGTTAATTTCCGCATATTGAGTTGCTTGGTATTAGTAATCAAATTGTGTGCTTCCGGTGTACACATCCTTTCCCAACAAGTGGATAATCAAAAGCATTTAAAAATGAATTTTACCCCTCTTGGGCCCAATCAATTATGGCTTGTTGGGTATCTTGCAGACTAAATAACATGTTTGGGGGACTTATGACATTGTCTTGGTTCTTAGTAGTGAAGCTAAATTCTTCCCATTTATGATTTTTCATCTTTGGAGATAAGCTTTTTGTATTCAAATCTAAGCTATCAGTCTTCAAAACTAAGATATCAATCTTTAGAGCTAGGCTTTTAGACTTTAGATCTAGGTTGTCAGACTTCGAAGCTAGGTTGTCTTGGTCTAAATATTATGTTATCTTTTTCTCAAATTTTTAGACATGTTATTTTATAGTAACCATTTCTAAGGAAGACACACTATTATGAATTTGTCTAGGTTGATCCACCCATATCTATTTAAAAAGATACATCGAAGGTCTAACAGATGGATAAAGGGAGATTTGTTTGGCGTATATTCCAGTATAAATGGTTATATTACTAGATCTATAGTCAATGCATGTTATGATTTTATATAACCAAGGTCTTCTAAAAATAATTGGATACCCTACCTTTTTGGGTTTAGGTTGAAGGATCATGAAATCTATAAGGTATTCCCAAGATTCTATGGTGACTGGAACATTTTCTATGGTTCATTAAGGTATAGCAGTGGATTGATCTACCATTTCCAAAATTATAGTGGTAGGACAAAGCCCTGTGAGGGATAAATATTATACTATCTTGATAGTCATTATGTTGATGGAAGCACCTAGATCTATAAGCACATTTGGTATGGGATTATTCCCAATTTTTACAATCATCATGAGACTTCCAATGTCTCCATCTTTGGGAAAAAATATGCTTCTTTCTATTAAATTAACAATTTTACCAATTATCTAAATTATTTTAGGATGTTGTTTCTTTCTACCTTGTTCTTTGATACACAATCCTTTAATTATTTAATTCAATTTAGGTATATCCTTAATATCTCTTAAAAATGTAATTTTTATCTACATATCTCTTAATCCTTGCATCAATTCAAAACCCTCCCTACATTTTTCTTCCTTAAGTCTCTCAGGAAATAGAACAATAAGGGGATCTTGAATTGTGGTTGTTGTGATTGGAGTTGTGGTGGATTCTACCTTGTCTTCATTTGGTTCTTGGACTACAAGTGAATCATGAGCATTTTCATCATTTATAATTTTAGTTATGGTAATGGGTGAATCTCCTAATACCTTTCTTGACCTGAGCTGAACATTATTACATTGAGTTGAACCACTTGTAACACTATTTTCTTGGTCAGCTGCATAAATAGGAGTATTTTGCCTATTATTAGGATTTGCCACTGGTTGGGTAGGTAATTGTGGTTGGTTAACTTGTTTCTCAATTTGTGGTGGCTGAGGTTGTGAAGGCATCAAATCCTACTATAGAGGAAACCTTCTCTGCATTTGATTATGATACCATTATTGATTTGGCGATTGAGGTAGTGACTGATATATCCAATGTGGTTGTTTATTTTTTGTTATGCCCAGGGTTGTGAAGGATTTTTAAGCATCCCCCACATCTATGGCAATCATTCCTGAGTACCTCATGGTTTTGGTTGTGATGGTGGTCCTCACATTTTTGGTGTGACTTGTCCAACCCATGGTGTCATCCACGGATTGGGGGAAAATCTTGGACCAAATTGATTTTGAGGTTTAGAGTACTGGTTTCCTTGTTTTTGGATAAATTTTAGTTCTTCAACTATATGTACTACTTGTTTTACCTAGTTTCTCATGGTAAGAAGATGATTTTTGTTCTTGGTGTCATGGTCTAGGTCACAAATATCACATACCTTTATTTTATCTAAAGGACAATATTTTACCACATGTTTAAGCCTATATCTAGGACAACATATTGACAATTATTAAGCATTGGTGACATTGGCCTTTGCTTTGAGACCATATAATGTGGTTATTAATATTACTAGAATATATATTTTAAAATTAACAAATTCTTCCATTAATTGTCTAACTTCAAGTGATTTTTATAACCGTGGTTTCCTTATACTAGGTCTTGTCCTAGAATAGTTAGTATATAATCTTGAAATCTAATGAAAGGTTAACTTGTTAATGTCACCCTTTGCCATTAGGTTTAAATCATCACGTGCATCATCATCTAGGCGTTTAAGAAAGATTGTCTTGATGACCTCCTCTGTGAGTTGGTAACCACTCTGTTTATGGGCAATATAAACCTATCAAGGTAATCTTCTAAGGTTTCATCTTCATTTTGTTTTATCTTGAAAAAATCTTGTTTTCATTCTCTAATATAAAATAATCTTGATATTTATCAAGAAATTCATTTTCTATTTCTTACCAAGTACTTATATAAATACCCTCAAAGCCCATGAACCATCTCATGGTTGTGTCCTTAAGTGTAGATGGGAATAACGTAAACTTTTGATTATCAGTGACATAGTCATATATTTGGCAGAGAACCTAAAATTTAAAGAAAAATTGATTTGGATCCTCTAAGGATTTACCTCTAAAAGTAGGTTAAATAGATGGTGGGATATTTTTCATGGAGGTTTTGTCATTAAGACCCAAGTTGATTGGATATAAAAAAAAAATTGTCCTATTGAGACTGCCTATCAAGTTTTTCTACATGTGCATGATTGTTTCCCATATTTTACCCAACTTTTGTTATCAATCCAATTCAAGTTCTCTTCTTGGGTTCTCAACCTATGGTCTAATAGCTCAGGAGGAGAATCTTCATTGGTGATTAGATCTTCTTCTTATAGAGCTTGTGGATCAAATCTAATTGTTCTAGAAAGGGGATCATTAGGATCAATTCTTCCTATGAGAGAAGATGACCTTAATAGAATTCTTCTTACATGATCTATTTGTGAGGATGAACCTTTTTCAGGAAAGGAATAAAAAAAAATTGTATATGGATTTCAATAGCCTTTCTTTCACTTCTTGATCTTTCCAACAAGGATAGAATCCTCTCTTCTTCTGGTTTTATTTGGGAGTCTTTAGAGATAAACCATCCTTAAGAATATATTAGGTGGTCCATAAATCTAAGGAGTCATTGATTGTTTTTGTGTTTTTGGGGTATATGAATGTTTTTGAATTTCCCCTATATAACTCTGATATAGGATCTCACTGACACTTATTAATTACTAATTAAGAGTCCCCGACAATGGTGCCAAAAATGATAGGTTATCACTATACCTTTCATTTAAGCAATCAATGGATTGGTGTCATTTTCTACCAGGGCCAGTGTCCAAGGCTATATGCAATGAGATGCTAGATATTTGAGTTAATAGTTCATTATTTGGGAGGTGTTTACTCTATTGTTGATTTCTAAATTATAAGGGTAGCAAACAAGATTCTAATCTTATGTTATAGAAAAGGTAAATTTTTAAAGTTTTGCTAACTGAATATCCCCTATGGCATTCCTTGTTAAAAGGATTCTTCATTTCATACTATCAACATCTAGAACTTAAAAATCTGGCATAAGACACTATAGTGTTCTCACTCAACTTGCTCAACTAGATAGGACAGTGTTGTATTTCAGAATGTGAGAATGTTGATTACCTATTGTTATCTAGACTGCTTCTTGACAGATTTTGAATATGGATATGATATTTTTTAGTCAATAAACTTTCCTATTAACTTTAATCTTATGATAATTGAAAGACACACTTTGCATAAAGGAAACTCACTTGCATTGATCTAAAACAAACTTTGTATTTAATTAAAGCACACTTGCATTAAAATAAACACACTTTATGTTAAAAGTGAAATCACACTTGCATGGAAAGGGAAATCACATTTTGCATTAAAGGGGAAATCACATTTGCAGTAAAATGAAATATACATGTATCAAAATAAATAGACTTGTAAACTATAAACTATAAATACCAATTGCCCTGATCTTCGGAGAGAAGTGGGCCCTTGATCCTTCCTCATAATAGGATCAAATTTAACTTAGTAGTGGAATAAAATTTTGTAATTTATTAATAATTCATTATCAAAAGAACATATAGAGATGCTATGAATTCTATTGAAAAATTACACTTGAATGTTTCCTAATTTTCTTTACTCTCTATTACCTTGGAATGAGAAGGAGACATGTCCTTAAAGCACATCTTAATGACCATTCTCAGAATATAAAATTTGATAATCTAAATAGAAAAATCCATTTATTCTAGATAGAATATCTAGGAATCAGATCCCACACTTATATGAGGCGTTGGAACTTATTCAAATAATAATAGACCAAGTATAACTAACATATATCTGGAGAGATTATGTCCAGATTTACAAAATAGAAATACATCTATATCCAGATCATTTTAGACTATTACTATGAATAGTAATGTCTAAAATAAGATATCTAAAGAGGGAAAATCTATATATGTACATTAGATATCTTTGGAGTTGTTATATCAATATGCAAAGTACAATTGGGCATTTTCAAAGCATGGTTAGGCATCTTTAGAGCACATCTGGACAGATCTTCAAATCTTCATCAAAACATCTTCATATCTTTGTTAGAACATCTTTAGAGTTGCCTAAGTGGATCTTTGGAGTTTTGATGAAATGTCTTCAGAGCTGCCTGACAGATCTTCAAAGCTTCAATAGAAAATATTCATAGCTCGATGGAGCATCTTCAGAGTTACTTATGTATATCTTTGGAGCTTGACTAAGGATCTTTGTAGCTCACTATGTTTTATGATAAGTCTTCAAAAATGTTGCCAAAACTATTGATGACTTTTCAAAATAATCCTGCCATAGAGATATATCTTTGTATACAAAACTATACTTATTTCATCCAAGTTAGACACAAATAACAAGATAGAGAATCAACAATGTATCACATACAAACAAAAGATAATTGCACTCATTTACTATTTAGATGAGACCTTAGCTATTAAATTTGATGCAAGATATAACCAAGAGGTAACAATTATGGATAGTTTATATGAGATATAATGAGTTGTATAGAATGTTCATCACATTGTCACAATGCCCGTTAATACCATGGTAAGTGAAAAATGATTTTCCTTTGATCTTCTCAAATTTGTGTGGTGGATGATATGAATTTATAAGAAGATTAATCAATATATTATGCAATAATTTATGTAATATATCATGTGGTATATCTTTAAGATGATCAAATTGAAGTGGTTGTTTCTAAATAGGGGCATATTTTTTAATAATATGAAGTATTATATATGTTGATTCCTTTATTTTTTACAAAACCTATATTGTTTGTTCCTTGTTATGAAATATTGGTTTATAATAAGGTATTGATGATGAATTATGATCCTCTTTAGTTGGTTCTTTCACTTTTTAAGAGTCTTTAATGATGCTTTTTTCATGTATTGAAGATGCATCTAATTTTGTGTTGTTATCCACTAGCTCACATGCATACTTATGCACATCCATATATAAGCTATCAAATGAAGTGCAAGGCTTATGAAATTCTCTTTCTTTAAGTGTATAAATAAACCTCTATTGAATTTGAATTGTATTTCAAAATACAAGGGTTTATATGAAAAAATATATAATGCATTCTTTAAAAATAGAGCATAATCTCGAATAGATTCGTCATCATGTTGTTTTAAGCCTTGTAAATGTTCTAATGTGAATTTAGGAATTTAACGCTTATGAAAATATGATATAAACATGTCCTTTAGCTTTTTAAAACTGGGTAAGGAACCATGTGGAAGACTATAGAATCAATCACTAGTTTTTCATGTTAAACTCCTGTGAAAGTCTTTTAGTAATAGGTGTCCATCTTTAGCCCAATGACCAAAGGCATGTACATATTATGTCAAATGGTTGTAAGGGTCTCCTTGACCATCAAATAAAGGTAACATAGGCATGACAAAAAATATTGGGTAAGGATAATCAAAGACATCTCGTGAAAGAGTTTGGTCTTTTAGAATATTATCATTAATAGTATCATTACATGAAAACAATTGTAATTTGAAAATTAACATTTTCTTTTGAATATCTCCTATGGCATTCATCGTGAATACAATGTGACTAAGAGGAATGTTTGAAGTGTGGGAAGATGCACTTATGGGTTGTAATTTACCATCAATTCAAAATATAGGGATAATTGACTCATTACAACTATCAGTGCATTCTCAGTTGGCATCATTGCATGATTTAGAAACATTGCATAAATAAACACTCATATCACGTGATATATGTAAAGAAGCAATTATGTCATTTTGAATGTCATAGAAATTTGAGTGACTATAATGTAAAGAATCAGTGCATATGAGTTTGATTGACATATCATGTATACTACTATGGAAAAGAGCTTGATTAATTAAATCTTCATTACATAAAAGAAATTAAAATCTCGCTTTTTTATTCACTATGCATTAAAGAATTATAAGGAGTATGCATTGTATGAAATTATTCATCTTTGTCACTATGGATATTGTAGTCATTGTCTTTCCAATCAAATTTATTATAATCATTTGACTCATTTCCACATGCATCATGTATACTACTTTGACTAGTGTTGTCATTTTCATGTTTCCATTCTAGAAGGAGAGGGAGACAAATATTGCATGCATTTGTATCATTGAGATCTAGGGAGAGAGAAGTACTTTCACTTTCTGTAGTATTTTCATTAGCTAAAAATGGAAAATAATCTTAAATTTTTATAATATTTTCAAAATTTGGTAAAGAAGGAAGACACTCAATCTTTGTAACATGTGTATCATTTAGTAAATGAGATATGCTTTCACCTTTTTTCACATTGATGTCAAGAGAATATTATATGCATGGAGGAGTGTTATTATTAATATTTTGAATGAGATTCTTCCTATTTTTTTGCATGCCTATTCATTTTTATAACATTGAATGAGATGTAATGCACTAGCAAATGGTAAAGATAAACTTGGTATTTTCTCAAGCAATACATCTTTAGATTGAAAATCATGCAATATAAGAGGTGTAAGAGAGTTGGACTTTTCACACTCACTTTGTAAATATGTGGAATAACTCTCATAATCATAATAAGTGGTGTTATTAGTCTCTACATGATCATCAACATTTTTATTAACATCAACTGGATTATTGGTTCATTCATTAGCACAAGTCTAAGGGTTGTTACAAAAGAAGGATTTTTATCACATTTCCTACTAGCCATGAGATCCTCATAAGCAATATATTTATCATCAAAAATATTAAATATAAAATCCAAAGGATGAGGTTCTTTAGGTTTTTCACTATGAATGTTCATTTTGAGGGTTATAAACCTAAATATGCCCAAAAAAAAGAGCACAAAGGCTAGGGAAACAAGGAGAATAAGCATTATCTATATTATGTCTATGATAAAATCATATCTAAAAAAATAAATGTAGTAATCTAAAACTTTAGAAGGTTGAAATCATAAGTCAAGTTGGGGTTTGGTTAAATTCACCAAAATTTTTGACCCTTTTTGGAAAGAGTTAGGGGGATAATAGCAAAATCAAACAAATGGATAAGCTATTATAAAAGCAGGGAAATTAAATAATTCAAATTCACAATATTTGGATACAATGTTGAATTATGAAAATATGCTAAATATAGAAAGTACAATGCTAAACAATAATTTAAATGTAGCAACATGAATAATAAAAAATACTTAGCTTATTTTATGATGCATAGGTAGATCTGAGAAATGTAGATGTAGGATAAGATAGTCTGATGTTCTCTGATTTATTAGATTCTAAAAATTAGCTCTTTGACATCTTGGATGTTATAGTGTGATATAGATACTATCATTGACACTTATGTCCTAGTTTCGATGCTTGTATCATGTACAAAATATTAATCCTTTTCTAGAATGAGCAACTGTGCATGTTAAGTTTCATTGTCACCTTGTAGATTCTTTATTCAGATTGTGTGCACAAGTTATGGATATTAGTATGTAGATCAAAACCATAGGTCCTCTAATTAGGGCATGCCACCTTGATAAATAGGGGTTAATGGGCTCAAGTGAAGTTGAGTTGACCTCAAATACCCCTATGTCAATGAGTGATACCTACATATTCATATACTCTGAAGAGGGCCTCATATCGATGTAGTTATGTGGGCTTATGTGTGAATAATTCTGTAATATGTTATATGCAAGTGCATGTAGTGATCTAGCTTTTAACTTGAAAAATACTACTCATGGACTGCTCTTTGAATTCTTCAAACCTGTAAGAAGACTACTCTTATGACCAATTTGGAAATAGGGAAGAATAGGGCAATTTTGTAAGCTTGAGAGGTGATTTTGCTTGGTATAAGATAGATGTGTGCTTGATTTATACTTGATGATAGTGAATAGTCTTCTAATTATATTTATAAAACACCTTTTGAGATTATATCATGGGAGGGTTAATTAAGACATATAGGTTGACCCATACATGTCAAAAGATTTAAAAATTTAACTATTTGTAAGGCTCTAACACTAGTGTTATACTTTGGCCACTAGCATCGACGCTAGTGTCCTAATTTGGATGGTAGTGTCTGAGAGGATAGAAATTTGTTGAAAATATGTACCTACCAAAGTGGGATATAAATCAGGTTTTGTGTAGAATGTGGGATACATGTGATCTAGGTAATCGGAATATCAAGTTTGGACTATAGGATAATCAATTAGGCATAGTGAGATGGTGAAAGCGAGCCTCTCAAACAAGGGAAATATTATGAATTAAAGGGTTGAGCCATGAGTGATATTTTCAAGTGTACGAGACTTGGTTATCATATAAAATCAGATTTTAATATCTTCATTGACCTCTCACTATTTTTAAAATATTTAACAATAGAATAAAAATGAGATGGTTTTATATCAGTTGGTATAGTAGCATCCTCCATGGCATTATATAAGATATCTTTGAAAACATTTAAACTTATGAGTAACTCAAAGATATAAATATTTGCTTGTAGTTTTTTAAGTTGATCCACAATATCATAGTTTTCTAAGTTGATCCACAATATCATATTCTTTGGTTATTTGCAATCTAATCTTGGGTGCTTGAGGAATATTTTGATGAATTTTTTGGTTATTCATTTCTTAATAAGGGGACTATTTATTTTTTTATCTCTAGCCATCATTTGCATTTTATGTTTCACCTCACAAGATGTCATCGTACATTGAACATGTTATAAATTAGAATGTGAATCTATGTTTATCATATCATTTGAAGCTTTATAAAGGATACTAGATTAACAATGGCACACACTTGAAACACTAAATAAATGAATACATAGGACCTTAAATTCAATTGAAAAAAATCAAGGAATTGAAAGGAAGTTTAAGGAAAAATATTCAACCATTCAAGCGTATGACCTACCAAACTCTAGGAAATAATTTCATTATAATTGCATCATCACGCATATAGTTGTGACATGAAGCATAGTGATACAAGTGGAAAGAAGGACTACCAATTCCATTGTATAGTTCAAATTTAGGCATTTCCATATCATTAGAATCACATTAAAATGTTTTGTATGTTTTTACTTAATACACAATGCATGAGATATACTTGGACATAAACCTTAGAATTTTAGGAAAAAAGATCATTAAAAATAATATGTTGACAAACATGAAGATAAAAGGATTCTGCACAATATATTTATGGGTTTGATGAAATGATAAAATAATAATAAATCTGAAATCATAAGTGGCCAAAAGAGTTTGATTATCCATTGTGGAATATATTTCACACAATTAAAGTATAGATGTAAAAATAAACAATGGTTTTATTGTCAATTCCTATGGTATAGAAAATATAATTTATATTTTTAGAGTGTATACTTAGAGAGAGAACAAAATTATGAGAAACATGTAAGCACACAAAGGTTTGAATAATCTTCAAAAATGAAAAAAACTTAGGGGTTGGGAATAAACAAATCAATATAAAAATAAGTTTGGGCTTTTATTTTGAAAAAGTGTTTAAATCTTAATATATTGAAAATGAAAAAGTGTTGTAGAATTTTCCAATAAAAATGAGATAAGATATCATATGTTAGGTAAAGTGCTTATAACTCTCGAAATCAAAGAGAAATAGAAAACAATACTAAATTACTAAGGAATACAAATTATTTTAGTTTCTATCACTCCAACATAGAAGTATTGAAAGGTCTCAAAACCTCCTATTTGCATCTGGAACTCTAGGGATTCCTTGAGGGCTTCAATTTCACTCCCAACAATTTCTAGTGGGTATATATTTTTCATATTTATGATAGTTTCCTCCATTATATTTTTATACAAGCAATGAGGAGATTCAAGTAAAAATAGAATGAACACAAATTGTAAAATAGTAGTTTAACCCCTAAAACTCCAAGCATATAGTGCTAGGTACCAGAAGCTTTTGTTGAACCAAGATTGATGAGATATGATGAGAATTGGACACCTGTGATGAGAAAATCACTTTATATTAATTAAAGTTCCCTTGATTTTGCCATTAAGGCTTTCAAAATATTGAGAGGGGTTGTCTTCGACGCTGTGCCCATGTCAAATCCCATAATTATATTTTCCACCCTTAAAATGTGTGGATTGGGTGCAGATGCCTTAAAATTGGCTCCAATAAAAAAATATAAAATATGCAATTAATAATGCAATTCTTACAACATAATATAGAAAACCCTTTAGGAAAAACCTACAGCTAGTCAGATTGATCATTGAGGCATGGTGATCATTGTCTCCCTAGATTATGGGTGGGGAAGGTTGAAGTATATAGATTGGGGACAAAAAATCATTTTAACAAATCCCTCATATTTTTGTTGGTATTATGACTAGAGTGTGGTGTCGGCATAGCCATGGAAGATTAAAAAAAAACCATTGCCTATAATAGTATGGTGGGAAGCAATAAATAAACGGATGATGGAGATCATGGAATTGGTCAAACCATATTTGTTCTAAGCTCTCATATCTCCTACATCCCAAGATAAGATGTGCATTAAATATTATGTGTCAGAAGGGGTGTTCTACCCCTGATCTAGTTTCCATGTCTAGAAAATAAGGATCATTTTCTCTTGAATGAGATCTTCTAAAGTCAATTTGTGGAGTCTCATCATCTTTCTCTATTTTCTTATATAAATGTTTCCTTTTTTTGTGGGGTGTTATGCCTTCTTGTATGACAAAATATTGAGATTGGTTGGGACCACATCTATGAGATAAGGATCTTTGACAATAAGATGATTAACTTTTTCCTTTGTGTTTCTCATATAAGTTTTGGTATCATTTTCTTTGGAGGAGATTCAAATAGAGAGAAGAGACTTACCTTTAGCTATTGATTGTTGTTTTGTATACTAAATTACAAGAGATTCACTGAGAAGTAATGTTTATAGGATTATGGTACTTGATCCATATCATCTACATCCATATGATAATTCCTCAAAGGGGTTTTGGTGGGAAGGTTGAAGCCTTGTAGAAGATGATTTTATCTTTATCCACATAAGCCTTTTGTGATTTTTTTCCGCTAATTGTTATACTCTCATATATTGATTCCTTAGGATATTTTGGTGTTATTTTTCTATATTTTTTTGGTGGTTGTGTTTTTTCTCTTGGCCTGTGTTTTTTAGAGGATATGTAGATTATTGAGAGGGTTCATATGATATTAAAGTGTACGCCATGGCTAGATGGTCATGCTCATGACATTATCTGCAACAAAAGTGGATGTTTTTTTAATTGATGAGCTTTTCCCATTCAATACCCCATGTATCCAAGATCAGGTGATCTAATAGGGGTTTGTCAAGATTTAGGTTCACACATATGTGTGCATAGTTGAGAACTCTTATATTCTAGATGAAATCAGATGATGTGATGTATTCTATAAAATTGAGCATATTTTCTTTAAGATATGTTCTTGTTAATATTCACTAGGAAGCAAATGTAGATGAATCCAGACTGGAACAATGCTATGAAAATCTTTTGTTAGGTTAAAATTTGGAGACTAGTGTTTGATGAAAATATCCAACTGGTTCATAAAATAGGTGCCCCCTTGGAAACATTGATCTCACTCTTGTTTGGATGAAAAGATAGCCATAAAATGCCCTTTTGGAATTATGATAATATCTACAAAACTAGTAGATTATCAATTTTCTTGGACCCATGATTTGAGAGCTTTAGGTTGGGGAAAACCCCCATGAATCTACGTATTAAATGTTTTATTTAAGTACCCAAAGCCTATTTTCCATTTCATCAAAGGTGAATGAGACCTTTATGGGGGTTTCAAGCTTAAAATAATAAGCATTTTCTTCATGTTTAGAAATTTTGGTATGGTAATTGTTCAATGAATGTAATATTGAAGAAATTATTGTAGATTCTCTTTATAGATATGGGTAGTATCATTGTCAAGAATATGCCTAAAATCATTTCTTACGAAGGATAACATGGCATCCTCGATGGGGATGATCATTGGCCTCCTCGACTATGATTTGTTCTAGTTACAAATAAGGGGGAAGTGATGTGAGGAGTCAGATGGGTTTGTTGGGGGAGGGTATGGGCTTCTCTCGTGTATTAGATGTAATGGTAATGGATTTGGAAATGCATGGCCTTGGTGATATGAAAAACATTCTGTTTGACATAGAAGCTAGGCATTTTAGTCGCAATGCAACTAACCCTAGTGAATATGGGAAGTTTTGGGATCTAAGTGATATGGGTTAAATCCAACCCTGAAAGGTTTAAGACAATGTAGGTTCACCAAAATTTAATATGGATAAATAGATCACATCTAAATATAGCAAAAATAACCTAATTACATTATTTAAACATCAAAATACATGTACAATGCATCAATAATGCCTAGTCTATTATTTCAAAATCACAATTGGGCATTCACATAGGGTTTGGTACTTATATTGAATAAATCAAGATTCGATGACAGTCATCTGAATCTAAATATGGAAATGCATGCTCAATAGTGGCAGTGGCCTCACCCAAAAATCTGAAACCAACCAATGACAAATGTACATAATGCCAAGGGCACTTTGGATAGGTGCAAAGTGTTGGTGGTACTTTGGAAAGTAATGTAGCATTAGAGGACACTTCAGACATATATCAAGTATGTTTTGAAATAATATGACAACTATGTTCGCTTATTCTCCTTTCTCTAGAATGGTCATGATCTCTTGTTTCCTTGCTCTGATCTAGCACTAAGACGCCTATAACATGCAAACCAAACTTTATTCTCCTTTCTCTAGAATGGTCATGATATCTGAAGTAGAAGGAAAACAATGTGATCGTTAGGAGGCACTGTTGAGGATTAGTAGGGTTCTACAACATTGTATAATTATCAAACCCCTAATTGTGGAAACCACTCTAACAAAATATCAAAAAAAGTAAATTGCATAAATGAAAATAAGTTCACAGATATATAAAACCCTAGGTTGAGTGACAAAAGTGTTGGACATGTGAAATAGTAACTTTAGAAAATGATAAATGCTATAATGATTGCTTGATCTCTCGAAAATGCATGTGAGTGCTCAAAAGAATGTTAATAATTTTGTGTGTTTTCTTGTTGTAAATAAACTACTATGGTTGTGTATTTATAAATAGTTGAATTTAAACTAAGACACTATTGGTGCGTAAATTGACATCCAATGACTAAAAGCAAAAAAGGCGAGACCTGGGGGAAGTTGCACTCTAACTTAACTTAGACCAAAGAAAGGGCCTAGGTGAACTGAGGGTGCCCCAGAGTGTCGAGGGCGCTCCAAACACAACCTTGAAACTAAAGAGAGAAAGGAGGAGAGTCTAGAGGCTAAGAAGAGGGACATATACTATAAAAAGTTGACAAATAGAAAAGTAAAATAAAAACATGTTAATTAATGACTAATAAATGACTTGAAGCCAATTTTAGGTTCAAGCCATTTATTGGTGTCTACAAAGTTCAAATTCGACATATACATGAAACTTCCAAAGTGAATGCCTTTCATTTTGCAATGTTTTAGCTTTTTTAATTGACATTTTGCGATGTTTTAGTTTTGTTAATTGACCTAGGACTTACACGGTTTATAAATATATTATTAAATTGTATTATTAAGTGGGATAGAAAAAGTAATAGTTTTTATTTTCATTTGTGCACCTTTATGCCAAAGGTGTCTTTACAATGAGAACAATTCTCTTACCTCTGTGATCCATATGGTAGCTGAAATATTAGCATCTACTTAATAGTTTAATTTCCACATCCCTCCTAGCATTTGTTGTGGCTTTATGTGGCAACTACTAGTTTATATAACTATTGAGTCTACTCAATCGTCATTGAAAATGGGTTGGGTGTTATCATTATTGGATTTTAGACCACACTTATTTGTTCACATGTAGGCCTTTTGTGTTGAGTAAATTGGGCATGACAACCTAGAAAGCCTAACACCAAGAGACCTTATGAACTCGTCATGGTTTACCATAAAGGCCCAAGCTAGTCCTTGCATCCATATCAACTTTAGGAGTCCAATAACACACCCCATTAGGAGTGTTTAACCCAACATTCAAACTGATCTAGGTGAAAACTCATTTAGAATGTATATTTCTCTTAATCTACACTCTTACAAAGTTATCCATCTAGCATTCTAGAATCATTTAGTGGCAATTTACAAAGCTCTCCCTTCATCATAATATTTACATCTCTATATAGATGCATTCCATTGTAGTTGAAGTGGATATAACATGCTACATCGATATTGGCTTGCCCAATTCAAAGAAGGGCCCAAAGTTATACATATAACATTTTCATAAGATTACTACCAAATGGATACACATTGGTGACTCACAAGCAACTTGACCCTACAACATGGGTATCATACTAGATTGTAGGAGGAATCACCCCATACTTGCAAATGGT
Source organism: Torreya grandis (assembly GCA_037957365.1). Lineage (NCBI taxonomy): Eukaryota > Viridiplantae > Streptophyta > Pinopsida > Cupressales > Taxaceae > Torreya > Torreya grandis. Next base: position 1,361,528 of record JARHVA010000116.1, on the reverse strand, counting down.
AAAGGCCCAACAGTCTTACCATTGCATTACCCAGTTTGGTGTTGTCTCAAAGGGATCAAGCCCATTAGTCTTTCGCTTACCCAACAAGAGGGTTTTTCATACTTGATTTGGTGTCGGCTCAAAGGCGGTTACATTGCCAAAGGGTCCAATCTATCCTATCTTGGCAAGTTCCCCTTCACTACGCAATCTCAAAGGCCTTGTCACTGCAAAGGTAACTCAACAACTAGAAGGTTCTCCGCTACCTTGTGGATAAGACCTTGCCAATAAGGACGTCTACTACAAAACTTCCCTGCCAATGAGTAACATGAGCATGCCCTGTTGATCCTAATTCACTTCATTGATGTACCTCAACTCCCAAATAAGTCTCTAAAACTCCATGATGATCAGTAACTCAACGAGGGTAGAACATAGACACTTCAAAATGAGGTGAAGAAAAGAATCTCCACCACCTCCTCTAGACAACATGACCAACTACAACACCCCTCCGTTCGTCCCTTTATTTAGTACCCAACAAATGGCCTCAACAATACATGGATCATATCCATGTGCCCTCTTAATGAAATCCGTTGTTTCTTATAGATTAAACTCCTAGAATTTGTTGGCCTCTAAAGATCAAAACTTGTGGTCTTATTTCTCCCATGCTTCTACTCTAAATCTAGCACCAAGCCCTTGGGCTACAACACATGCCTCGTGAGTCATAAGCCATTTTTTTGGTCTATGTAATTAAGTCCATGTCACACCCATCCTACACAACCAAAACAATAATCCCCATTTTGAAGCTTAGGCTCGAGCTCTCTAAAGGAGAGCATCCAATATGCGGGCATGTACCAATGCTTGGGAGAGTACATGAGTAAGAAATACCAAATGTTTAAACAAATTTAAATGAAAAATAATTATACAATTTACACATTATTGTACAAGTTGTACCCAATAATGATGCAAAGCAGAAAATCATCTCATATTTATAACTATTAAGTACTCAATGTACAAGGACCAACTATTTGTAGTTTATTTCAAATTTTATATTTTAAATCAATTCCAAATATGACTTTCTCTCCAAAACACGCTAAAAATAATTATTAAACACAAAGTCAATTATAAAATAAATTGCAAATAATCACGTGAGGCCAATTTAAATGCCACGTAAATGTCAAATTAAATTGCACAAATATTGCCATACCATACGGAAAGGTGCATCCCTAATGTTCCCTCTAATGCCACCTTATGTGCAAAGTCAATGCAGTAGTGAGCAAGACACCTTTGTAATTTGAAACAAAGTACCCACTAAAAATTGTAGGTCCTAAATGAGTCCAAAAGTCGTAATATATTTTAAATAAAAGGAACGGCTAAAGTCAGAGACTGACCAAACGTGGGAGAAAACGAGTTCCCGCATTCAAAACCCACATGACAGAGGCAACTGTTATTACTCCATGGGTCCAGCCTAAAGGATTCTTTTCATCTCTGGCCCCGGAAAAAAAATGCTACCAAGGCGTTCCTCCTACATAGGTGTAATAAATACCAGGAGCTAGTCTGGATTGAAACAGTTGACAATCAAGTTTCCTATCTCTCGTCTTAATCAACAGTGGTCCTCCTGCCTACCACTGAACCAACATTGACCTGAAATGGTTACAAAGCTTGCTGTCAGATGAACTTGACTTCAACATTACCGGGCCCCAAAATCCTACTGGGAAACTCCACAACAAGAAAGCCATGCCTCAAGTTACAGAAAAATACAAATCAGTTGCTTTAAATTGGAAATAAGATTCAAGTCGTACTCATATCCCTATAAAATCCATATCTATATTGGAAGATCTTAAGTCCAAGAGAATAATGAGACAATTCATCAACAAAAATGCTGCACCCCAAAAACATGATTCAAACAAAAATTTTGAAGGCTTCCATCGATCAACATTAGTAACAGATTTTGGGAGTACCTGTGTTATTTAAAAGAAAAATGACATGGGTATTCCTAAAAAACTGTTACTGATGTAACTTTCAAACAAGCATTCATGATACTGCAATGATATCCTACATCCAGTCATGTAAATATGGACTTCACCTGAATGACCCATTTACAGAGCACTAAAAAGAGCCGAATGGATTGATTCTTATTACAAGAAATAATTGGGCTATTACGAGAAACAAATTCTCAAATATCATGTAGTATTCGCTGCACTACAGGAAATTTGATTCTACCAGTAGACCAGCAAATTTATTCCAAGAAAAAATGTAATAATGCCTTTAAGGAAGTAAAGCCCACAAACTATGAATGATGTTCACAAGAATATAAGTTGACAGTCAATCCATACACTTTGCACAAGTAGTGATACTCAGTCAGAACATCAAAGTAATGTATGATTATTGATTACATGTGTCATGATATATGTTGAGACAAGCAGCGGCTATTTTTAAAATGTACACTTTTGAAGATATAAACCACCTTATTCTGCCAAATTCTTGAATCATCCGAAAACACAGAGAACCTCTTGGGAAACTTCATGATGTATTTTCTCTACCATTAATTTTACTCAGAGATTATAAAATACTCAATAGTCTTCCTTTGATTGTATGATGCATCGATTACCAACATCATTGTGTGGAATAAAATAACGTCTATAACCATAAACGAACTTGCAATTCAATGAATACAAACAATCCAAATGAATTAAAATTGAATGCAAAAATGATACAAAAACAACCGTTCTGGCAAAGCTCTCATGTTGCTTAAAATTTTAAAAATTCAGAGAAGTTTCTTGGCATCTAACATTTAACTCCGGCCACTGAGATTATATTATAGACAACATAATTAAATCTGTTGAACACGGACAAGCAAACCTCTATGCCTGCTAACATAACCAAACTCCTAGTAAAATTATAATGCAATGCATGCTGAAATATGTGCCACCAACAATAGCTTTTATTACCATAAACCTTGAGTGGCATCAGTGAGCCGTATTTACACCCAAACTTCTCCAAGACAGTCCATTTACATGTGATATCTAAGCAGGATACAACCCAGCAACTACAGTTACAGTTTACCACGTCTCTTCCTCTTAACTTTCTAAAAGTTCTTGTTTCATACGGAATCTGGGATTTCCACTTGTTGCCTGGCCAGATATTTCTCCCTGCGCTCCTTCTACAACACAGCAAAATTGTGAATCTTAACCATTTATTTACTTTTAAGATACCAACCATTACAAAATGTGTAGGTAATATCGAGAAGCAAAACAGGCTCACCCATTCATCAAGAACTCCTTCTGTAGGAGCTGCAGGCTTTGGAGTGTTCTCATCCTGAGGCTTCTTTCGTGCTTGGTTGAGAGCTTCAGCTTCTACAAGCCGTTTCTGCAACTTTTCCAGATCCTTCCCAACCCAATTAATTAAGATTTGTCATTAGGTCAGAAACAAAGACAGTTCAGCTTTGAGTACTTATACTGATACATAGAATTTTATGGTAAAAGATAAGATCAAGTCTTTTCCGCTTTTCAGAATGAAGGCCTTAGGTTTGTGCAGGAAAACAAGTCTATGCATTATCTACCTATTCTTAGTTGTTCAAAAAAACCGAAAATGTGAGAATGGTCGGCATGAAATAGATTATAAGTAGATAAATTACTACCAGATTTCATCATACCTGACAAGGACGTTGTGGATCCAAAAACACTACTTGCAAAACTCTTTCTACAGTCACTGATTCCTTATGCTCCTCGAACTTGATCATTTGGTGGGACAAATTGCATGGATTTTTTTATGGCAGAGGACAACAAAAATTACTTATATTAATCTTGAGAAGAAAAGGTGAATGAATAAACTAGCATCCACAGCTTAATGCTCAATCAATATATTTTTGAATCTGTTCATTCAGAATCGACAAATGTCTAATAACTACCAGTTCTGGAGTGTATTCAATGCCTTCCTTGACTTTCAAGCTAACAATCTTAAATTTGTCCTTAGTCTTCTTTTCTTGAGGATGCTCTGGCTGCTCAACAAACTTCATAACTGTGTGACATATTCATGTTAGAAGGTATAATTCAAATGTCAAGAACACTCGTACAAGAAATCTCTGCATACATTTTAAGATAGATAATATGCACTAATTAAGTAAATTATTCTTCCCAGCTTAAAATTATAAATTTTAGCATACTCGGTAACCATGCATGCAAAAAGAATTATAGCAAGCTGGCTCTTGCATGACTGATTGAAGAGAAATATGCAATAGAAATAGATTTCACAGGGGACTGAAGGGAAAATTGATAGCATCCCCAAAACAAAGAACCAAGAACTAAAGAAAATGATCTATTTTCCATAAAATCTTAAAATATGGTTTTGTTCTAAACTAAATAGATGTCATTGGCTTTTACAGTTTTAGGAGCAAACACGTAATTTGTTCTTTAGTTCCATAGAGAATATACTAGAAAACAAAGTGTAAATCTTTAATCTTACTGTTGCTACTAAAATCATATTTATTCTGGTGTAGGAAGAAAAGGTTCTTACCTGTTGCTAAAATTGACTCTTTCGGAGCAAGGATGCCATTAGGAGGCCTCATAAAACAGCTTTTGGGAGCATTTGTTTGGAACTGCAAAAATAATTCTAAAAACAAATCACAAAAAGTTGCTGGAAAGCATTTATTATATCTATTTCAAAAATTTCCAAGCAATGAATCCAGATAAAATAGGAAACATGGTCGGTCCTTCTCCCCACATTACTGAGTGCCACTAAATTGTTTGGGTACATTACAATTTTTGTCTTGTGTAAGATTTATCATCATACTTATTTTTTGTGTAGATTACATAACTCCACGAGAACTGCCTTTATAAATGCTGACCATTAACCACTAAGCCAAACCCACTATGAAGGCTCCAAGAGAAAAATGATGTTATGATGACCTTCCATAAGAACTCAGTAATTCACATGATAAACAGTGACAGCTAAGAATTATACCACGCAACACCTACTGACAAGCCTCACCAAAAAATACCTGCTAAGTAAGTTTATTACCATGGGAAGAAAGAGAGTAACAGTGCAAAATTTCTGGAAAATTAGCACCGGTTCTCAAAGTCCATAGTTTCAGTGTTTGGGCCTATATTGTTGATGGGGTGACTGAATTGTAAATGGCCACCTAAATGCAACCTTGTCCTTGAATTTTTCCTGTTAATTTGGACTCATAATTAGGCCTATTATTTTGTGCATGTATGCCAGTCTACAGCAAAATCGGCTTCATAGCATCTACAGAATAAGAATCAAAGATATAGGTACTTAGAAGCAGTTGCTCCAATCCTGCTAGATTGACGAAGAGAGGACTTTCATCAGCTGAGATCTCAAGGTGTTTGAAGACTGCTCCAATTTTTGGATACACAGTAAATTTTATTTTGATTGCATCTAATAATGGAAGCTCTCTGAACTATTCCTTGAGGCATGATCACACACATAGCAACTTCTACCTGTTAGACCCAACTATCTTGTGTGTGCAGGTGACAAATCCTTATGGATTGAATTCATAAAAATCGCTTTCCATCAATGCATCCCACTGAAACCCACTAAAAATTTGGAACCTACCGAACTAATAAATAACATCTGCTAACAATTGAACCGAACCTAGTCACAGGGAAGCCAGTTTTGGACATTAATAGAATTTCGTTCTTTTTTCCTTACGTAAGCACCATGATAGACCCGAACAAATGTAACATGGTATTGTTGTAAAAAATTCACTACCCTGAAAATTAATTGGATTAATTTCTCCCACTCTGGAAGGCAAGTTGAAATTAAAGGGTAATACCCTTGATTTTATTTCAATATATCAAAAGGCCAAAAGACCTAACCTTATAATCATGTTAAGGGGTCCCATCCCTTATGTTTTGTAATGTTTTGTTTCCCACATTAATAATGGCAACTACTTCTCATATTCAAAAAAGGGGGGCATATAAATAAAGGAGGCAAAGCCTCATATAAAAAATAAAAAGATGAAGAAAAGGTCTAAAAAAATAAAGGCCCTCAGCCATATTTTTTTATGGATAAGGAATGAAATAAAAGGCAGAGCCTTTAATATATGATCATTTTAAAATTTAATAGTTTTCGCTTTATCTTTTTCGGTGGTGTGTGCTTAATATTTTGAAACATATTTTTTTTTTTTTTTTTAGGGAAAATCATTTGGATGAACATTCTACAGAGGTTATTTTTTGGTGTTACCTTAGAGATGAAGGAAAGAATATTGTTCGTTGATCAAGGAGGAGGATAATCTCCTCAAATTTATATTGAGGATTCAACATTTGTTTAGTTAGAGTTTTTTTTTATTTTTAACCATTTGGATCTGGGAATGTGGCACACTCTTTTTCCACCACCTTCTTTTAGAATAAAATTATTAATATTGTAAAACTCTCTGTTGAGAGCTCTTAGCATTTAGAATTCTATAATTTTTAACTGTTAGTTTAGCTTTCACTTTTTCCAACTATTGGTCAGTTACATTGTGAATATTTTAGGCCTTATCATGTATTTTTTTCTACAAGATTGTTACTATTTTAGCCTTTAAGGTTGTATACATTGTGAATTTTTCAAGTATTTAATCAAAGGTTCTGTGGCTAATCTCTATCCTTGCCCTAAAGTTTCATGTGAATGATTTAATCTGTAAATTATACTTTCAGAAATAAACTCCTCACAGCCTCTGCATAGAATCAATTGAGTTTGTTTATATTGAACCTAAGGAATAATGTTTGTTATGTGCTATTCTTTCGTTTTGGGGGATGGTCAAATCCATCTCGGCGCATTGTCTTCTTTTCCTGTGTTCGGTAGCACTAGAAGGGCTCATCACTGATTTAAAGTCAGATACACACATTTGCTGCTCCTTATTTTCTTGATTACAACAATCTATCGGAAACCAAATGCACTCTTAACTCCCTCAAACTTCTACAATCAACCATATATCCGGGAACGAGAAGTTACAAGACAGTTCCGTACAATTTCATATTGTGTGGTTAATCAAACTACATGATTACAAGTCATTTACTTACTGTGCACTAACAAAGACATCATTTGGCAGTCCAAGGATCTTACAAGATATCATTATGGTTGCTCAAAATACTTAATACACAACTAAAAGTCATTTGCTTACTGCACACTAACAAAAATATCATTTCACAGGCTGAGGATCTTACAAATCATCATATTTTATATTTCGTAACAAATTCTCGTGGGCGCTTGACTATGGAAGGCCAAAAACCAATTTACATAAAATTTCTACATTCAGCAACAAAATCCCCCTTACAAAAAAGTCCTACATTCGGCCTTATATCTGGGAATGAGAAGTTACAAAGCAGTTCCATGCAATTTCAGTGTGCTATTACTCAGGACTACTTAATTCCATGATCAGAAGCCTTTTACTTTCTGCGCACTAACAAAAACATCATTCGCAGTCCCAGGATCTTACCATATATCATTATTTATGTTTTGGAACAAAATCCCCCTTACACATGTCAAAAACCTTAGCGATGTTTGATGAAGTTGAGCTTATCTTGAATGCAACATATCAGGAGGGGTGATAAATCCCAAAATAAGGGGATAATTTTCAAAAGTCTATGAAGGCAAGTGATCCAGTATGGTTTGACACTTACCTTGAATGCAACATATGATCTGCTAACATTCTTGATCCTCACAGCGCTGGAAACTTGCTTCCCTGGCTCATCTGCACGACACCCACAAGCTCAAAAATGTTCAGAACAAGAAAATGAATCAGACCCACTTGAGGTGTATGACTAGCTTACATATGAAGTAAAGTTTCCCATCAGGATCGAACCGCAGACGCCTTCTGGTGAGCAGGGAGGCCTTAGCAATAGCTGCAAAAGACTGCTGGTTTGCATTGGGTGGGCGCTGGTCATATTGTCGGGTGTTGTTGGGGACTCGATCCGCAGGCGCCCATTTGCTATTGTTGTTATTATTATTGGTGGTATTATTGTTCCACCAGGGCACGGGACAGAGGTTCCAGGGCTTCGAGTCCCCCTGCTGCTGCTGTCGTCTTGGGTCATGGTCATATGTGGCCATGTGACCGGTGCTTGAATCACTTCAGAAACCAGCCTTGTTTGATTATCTTGTGAATGTGGGTAGATGGACTTCAACAACTGAACTGAAATTAAAATATTCTCTCTCCTGGGTGCCTTCTTTGGGAAAAAATGTAAATGTAAATGTAAATGTAAAAGCTGGGGCCGCCATGGATTCATCATAGTGCAATACAGTGGGTATATTCCCTTTTGACTTGCCATGCATAAACTTTTTGCTAAGCATACCTTCCCTTGAGCTTTTACTTTTGTCTTTCTTTTGGGCCGGCGGGGGCCTAGCCTAGCTGGTAATAGGCCCATGGGGTGGGGCATGTTTCAACTTTGGGCCAAGGTTGGTTTACTTTGTTGCTGGATTCCAAGTCAATTTATAGGAAAACTCAGCTCATATGAATATATTTATTATATATGACTAATATGGTGGTGGCTAAATTGTTTCTATTGTGTAACCATACTCGATCTCAACTCAAGTCAACCCAATTAGAGAGTCTCATTACAATCCTCCTCATAGTTTTAAATTCTGATACTATAATTAAATAATATTTATTTCAGATTTATTGATTTAAATAAGTAAATATGTATAAAATTAAGAGATTTTATGTTTTTACAATCTATAAAATTATATAGATGATTTTTGGATAAATTATGTACCAAAAAATAATCAACGTGTTTCACATCACAATCGGTGATTTATTATCGTGAAATTTTTAAAACTATAAAACTATTGAAATTTACATTACATAAGTTATATCAATTACCATATAAATCATAATATAATAGATATTTAATTGCACTTACTAAATATACAAGTGGCTAAAGGAGAAAGCACTTCGTTGAATTCATGTTTTATGTTTCTCATTATCTGTATACAGTGTTATGAAATGACCTAAAATGGTTTTATGGTTGCTCGGCTCAGAAAACAGATTGTCCAAACCTGTAAAGATATTGTCAACGAACACCCAAACCCCTGCGGCAACTAGATCCATCCAATCTCTGTTATAATTGTCCCTATGTAATTTGTTAGTCAATTTTGTCATAGATCATTGTGTCTACCTATAAAGATGATTTCTGAATGATTTGCATATCTCAATCCTATGTAGAGATTCATATATTGTCTCCTTTTGCCTTGAAACCCTAACTCCACTTTTGACATTTGCTTGACTTTAAAAAAGGATTTGCAAAGATAGGTTGAACAACGTCCACCACACCCCACTGAGTGGTTAAGCATTGTCTACGCTCTTATACTCCTAAGAGGGCTCAAACTACACTTATTTCTCCCACCTATTTGTGTGTGTGCTCAATAGTGTTCCACTAGAATGCAATGCATAGCTTTGGCTTTTGACACTAGATAACATGTAACTTTGTGATACGTTTTTGATTGCGTTTCACAATTTCAACAAAATAATATTCTTCACTTCTTATATTCAATTCATTCGAAATGTTTCTTTATCTCAAGAGTTACATACTTATACTCTATTGGTTATCTCAGGGTACAAGTATAAATTAGCTAAGTCTTCTTATTTTTTATATTTATATCCTTTGATTCATTATAATTTGTCTATTTAAGTAATTTACTTTCAATTTGCTAGTTACAAGTTATTCACAACATTTTCTACATTTTTATTCATTTTATTTTAATTGGAGTTAATCACCAAGTTAATTCCAAATTGTAATAAAACACTTAGACATACTCAAATATACTCAAACATATACAAACCCTGAATCTAAATTTTTTTTTTAGAGATGGATAAACTACTCATATTTACACAAATTTATTAGAAATTATTCTGGGTTCTATTTTCATGAAATTATATTGAGTCGTGTGGTTGAGGTTATGTGTAACTTAACTTCTAGATAATTATTCATCTTCAATGAGGATTGGGGAATGTTATTCCCAACCCATGGTTTTGACACTGAAATATCCATGAGGCATAATGATCCAAAAAACAATCTAGTTTACTAGACTTGTTATCTAGTTCATTTCCAATATGCTCAATTATATAATTCATGTATGTAAGACATTTATTCAATATTTTTCATGTAAAGTGAACTATTTAGTTAAGTTTTAGTGGCATATTCACTGTTGGGATGGTGTGAATATTCTTGTATTGATGAAGACAACAACTTGCATCATTTAAAGCTAAAGGTTTTGTCAAAGATAAAAAAATATTTGGTAAGAGTGGGAAACAATTGCATAAGCACTCGTATTTTCACGAAGAATTTGCATAATAACGAACATCCATAGTTGGTAGTTGTGAAACTTCCCTGATAGTTTCATAACCATTGATCTGCTTAAATTGGTTCTTTCGCCACCAAATAAAACATGGGTAGAGGAGCAGTTTTAAATGCCTCATCTTTTTAGTGACGACTTGTTTGAAGTATTTTATTAGGTTCCAAGGTGAAATGGAATAAATATAGTATTTTTTGAAGGTAGATATCATTAGAGAAACAATGAGAAATCTTGAAGCTAGATTCACATTGTGGATTGCAAGATTAATTCCTTGTTTATGTTGCCTCATTATGTCCTAGCTATGAATAGTTGTTCCAATTGTGTTGGATCACTATAAAATGTCTAAGTAGTGCAAAGTAGTACTCTATGCAAGATTCAGATAGTGTAATAAGTAAAAATTTGAAGGCCATGCTTATCAACAACTTGTACAATTGTTGAAATACATAATGGAAGGGGAGAGCAATTACCTCACCCACTGGAGTTTTTTCCATACCAAGTTTCTCTAGTTGAAATAATGTGTTCATATTTTACTTTGTCTTAGCTTATGCTTCCTTCTTATGTTCAATATGCCATAAATTTTATTTCTATCACTTGTTTATCTCTATTTTAGTAATGAAGGTGGCTTGGAATAGTCATCTATCAACCATATTTTGAGCAAGGAGTATAGGATTCATATTGGTGAAACTTAGTGTGGAATATACACCTAGTTTATGAATCATATTGGTATCAGATAAATTTAGTGTTCCATAGTCTGTGGTTTGTATGGTGATCATTATGCAAATATATGCCCATTACAAAATCAACAAGTGTTAGTGGAAAAGGTGATGTGATCTCTTTGCAACAAAAGATATCCACAAGATAGTGGAATAGAGAAGTGAAAGATATGGCTTCTTAAAATGAGAGGATACATAAATATGGTGAAGAAAGATTCCAAAAATTGGAAGAGTTTATGTAAACATCTCTCCATCCATAAAGGAGCATAGGAATATTATCAAGGTTTTCATGGCAAAGTCAATAGTTTCTACCTGTAATATCCCTTTCTAAATGCTCAGAGACCTAATTGGCCTATTCCACCATTTGTCCTTATTTATTCCCTTGAGAATTGGGGCATGGGATAACTAAAGGGAATATTTGGACCCTTATGTGCATTTAACATTATATTTTTACATTGAAGATGTCATTTAATGCACTTTATGTTATATTTTCATGTTGAGGTGCTTTAAGTCATGACTTATGACTAGGAAAAGTGTTATTCCCCCTGTGGGTGTTGGACCCTTAATGATTATTTATTACTTATTAATAATTGTTTTTTAAAAAGGGGCGTTGGAAAAGGTGAAAGTTTTTAGGGTTCACAAAAGTTATAAGGAGAATATGAAGATTGAAATCATTATTATGTTCATTGTTATTTTTCTCTAGAGTTTGGTGAGCCTGCATGTTCATTCACTATTGATCAAGGAGTAAAATCCCTTGAGATCCCTAGTTTTGGTGTAGAGAAGACTTTGGACCCTAGCTAGAAGAACTATTTCAGTGAGAGGATTCATCCTCAATCCCTAGTAGTTGTATTTGTAAGTGTTGAAGGGAAGAAATATTAGAAGATTTGCAAAGTGAATAATAAATTTATGAGATTGAATTTATCATTGCTCTTCTTGTGTTGGCCGCTCCAGTTGTGGAAAGGGACGTATGTTTTTCTAGAGGCAAATTATTGGTATTTTGAATAATCCTTTCATTATATTTTATAGACTAAACATTCCAAGGCTAGCCGCACATGTCAAGTTGCATAGATTTGGGTGTTTTTACTAAACGTTGGAGTGTGAGGAGGATTGTCAAAGAAAGGCGTGGGAATTAAGGGGATTTTAGTGAAATCCCAAAACCTCATTTCAAGTTATCACCCATCTTTGGGGTTTCAAATGCAAATAATAAGGGGGCATGATTTCTTTTGGAAGACATTGGGTCTTTTCTAGTTGTTGCAGTAGTCCATATAGGTTAACAAGGAATCATATTAGCATTGTTTGATTTGTATGAAATCTATCAAGAGTTTGAAGTCAACAATTTGTTTTTTCAGCTATGCTTATATATAAAATACTCTTATCAACAATACAATGAATGCATACAAAGTGTTTGTTAAAATGTCTATTACTTGTTTCATGCATGACATTTATTTTTAAATATTCCATTGATTAATAATATAGTTGCAGCTATTCTAAGTGATTGAAATTAGAATTTCTTCATAATAGATTGTATGCAAACTATTTGACAACATGCATACAAGTTAAATGTCAGTAATTTTTCAAGTTTGGAACAATATCTCTTGATTGGGGATATTTTAGTGGTATCAGAGCTAGTTCTCCTCCCAGCCTATGATGTTTAAATAACTTTATGCAAAGCATAACTTTCATATGCAACCAAGTACAGGTGTGAATAGGTATTATCTAATAAGAAGACCGTTGAATGTGATAGGTAATACCGAAGGAGTTCCTATTGATTTTCCAGTTGGGAATGTGATTGAAGAAATGACTAAGGACAAAGGTAAAGATGTTGTTATAGATGATTCTAATGATGTATTAATGGAAAACGCGCTCATAAATATGGACAAACAACAAGAGCAAACAAATTTATATTTGAGTCAGCTTACACATCATTTAGGGGTATGCAACAATGATGGTGGTGGAGCTAAAAATGGGGAGACAAGCCATATTTCCCCTCACATGACTAGTTCACCTAGTGTGCCATTGAGACCATTTATGCCTACCTTTTTGCAAGATGCAACACTAGATAGACTAGAGCAGCTAGAGGAGCCATAGGAGGTTTTGTTATGGAGAACTTACTAGCAATTAGGGGTTAATTTTTAGGCAGCTATGCCTTTTCCAAATTATTGTAGGTGGAAGTTTAGCACTAGACCATGACAGGATATAGGTGGTCCCAATTAGGATATGTAGAGATGTTTGGTAAAAATTACCCTCCCAAACTTTGATGGTTCACGTAAGTGTATAATGAGGGCATGGGTCCAGAAGTGGGACACATATTTGGAGTTGAATCTCATACATGAGATAGATGTGATTAAGTTCACTACCCTTCATCTATAAGGAGAGGCACATGATTGGTGGCACCATGGGTTGGTAACCCAAGGGCACATGCTCATTGATACGTATTGAGAGTTCACACAAAGGTTGATAGACATGTATAATAATAAAGAACTCGAGGTGTTTTTTAGAGAGCTGACACATTTGAAATGGGTTGGCATGCTTGATGCCTATATTATGAAATTTTTGAGGTTGTTATTCATGGTTTTGAATGTTTCTAAAAGATGATTGACTTCCTTATTTATTGAGGGATTGATAGAGCCTTTATAGGGTTGGGTGAAGGCATTTGGTCCACCTTCACTATAGGATGCTATTTAGAGAGCACAAGACTTGGAGTTCTCTACTCCCAAGTCAAGATTTCCATCAAAGTTTCTTGTTAGGCCTTTTCCATAGAAGCAAGACAAGGGACCTAAATTGTCAACGAAGCCTTACATGATGAATGAGGCTAGAGATGAGTTGCAAAGGAAGAAGTTATGTTTCACATGCAAAGACCCTTGAGAACCAAGACACAAGTGTAAGGGAAATGTAAAAATGTATTAATTGAGGTGTTTCTGGAAGAGGATAGTAATGTGTTGAATAAACATAGTGAGCATGAGGAGTTGGAACCTACACAGACATAAGAGCCCACATTAGGAGGTACTATTAATACATTATCTGGTACTTCTAGGTATAATGCATGTAAGGTTCATGGTGTGCTTCAGGGGAAACAAGTGTCAATACTAATTGATAGTGGGGTAACCCAAAACTTCATTGACAAGGCATTAGTCATGTAACAAGGGCTACAGGTTGAAGACTTTAAGGGCTTCAACATGGTTTTAGGAGATGACTTTATTATGAAATGCACAAGGTGTGACCTGTAACTCAATATTGCGTTAGGCAACCATACAGTGAATGATGATTTCTATGTGGTTGGTATTGGGAATACCAACATTGTATTGGGTGTTCAATGGATGCATTTGCTTGGGGAATTTTCAGACTATGGAGCTGAAATTCAAAGTGAATGGGAAGTTTGTGGTGTTGTGAGGAATGTCTAATGGAGCCTTGAGAGTGGTTACGACCAAGAGGATGGAGAGGACATTCAAACATGGTGATATAGACTAGGCAGTTCATTACTTCATTTTGATGAAGAATATGGACAGTGGTAAGTAGGATTACCACATTGACATACAGTCTTTGATGGATTAACATAATGGGGTTTTTGGTGAGATGCCTCTAGGGAGACCACTTGATAGAGGGTTTGAGCATGTGATAAAGCTCAAGGAGATGATCATGCCAGTTATCACTACTTTTTATCGTTATCCTTGACATTTTAAGAGATCAAGAAGACTATCAGAGAGTTGCTTGATATGGGACATATCAAGCTTAGTTCTAATCCATTTTCTTCTTCAGTGGTGTTGGTGAAGAAGAAAGATGGGACTTTAAGGATGTGTATTGATTACCATGCACTTCACAAGTGTTGGAATTAGCTACAAGATCTAATGAATTTAATAAAAAGCATGAACAAGAGATAAAATAGTAATAGTAATAAACAATAACCGTATATTCAAGATAATAATTGAAATGAATAAATAACTCAAATATGATGAATTACTCTGATAATTCAATATTAATCTAATATAGAATACACAAATAGACATTGCTTATATAGAGCAATGTGTGTAAGATAAAGATTAGGGAACTCATACAACACGTGTAGTTCAACTAATATCTGACTACAAGAATAGTGGAGTGCAACTCCACACTAACAAGATAGGTTTTCAACTTACGTAAATGATCAACACAAGTTGACTACTAGTTAATCAATCTTATCCTATCTTACCCTGAATAGTGGAGTGGAACTCCACTATAACAAGATAAGTGTCCAAGTTGACTACTAGCTAAGCAAGCTTATCCTATATGGTACAAATTATTAATAAACATAATAAACTAATTACAATAAGTAATTAGTATATCAATCTAAATAATAAATACAAGTAAATGTAATAAAGCAAATAAATGCACCAATGCCCCCCCATAAGTGAAGCTTAGGTAGGGCTATGCAAATAAGAGTCCAAACAATGTGTAGCCATATTAGGTACTTTGTATAAATAGATGAGGAAAGGAGAAAACCGAAGGAAAAAAATTGCTCCTCAAAATGAAGGTCTAGGAGACCCCCCTCAAGAACTAATGTCCTGCACCCCCAAAAGAGATCTCAAGTGAAGATACTTGCTCTCAGTGAAAGGTTTAGTGAAAATATTTGCAATCTGCTCCTCTATAGGACAATATTAAAGATCAATGATCTCCACCTAAATTAGCTCCCTGATAAAGTGCATATGGATCTCTATGTGTTTAGTTATATGGTGATGAACTAGATTCTTTGAGATCTGGATAGTGCTCTGGTTATCACAATAGATGACTGATGGATTCCGAAATGGAACACCAAGCTTAGTGAGAATATTTTGAAGCCAAATAGCCTCAGTAGTGGCATTAATAGTGCCATGATACTTAGCCTCTATAAATGAAAGAGAAATAGTAGTTTGCTTCTTGCTCTACCAACAAATGGGGTCAGATCCGAAGTGAAAGCTATAACTAGAAGTGGACTTACAATCATCATAATCACCAGCCTAATCAAAATCTATGTATCCTACCAAGTCTGAACATGTACCTATTATATAGTGAATCTTGCATCTGATAGTACCCTGAATGTAGCTCAAAATACACTTGATGGCTCTTTAATGAAGCTCATGTGATTTTTGCATAAAGCATGAAAACATGTCAACTACATATAAAATGTCAGACTGGGTATGAGTCAGATAGATGAGGATGCCTACAAACTGGCAATACAATGTGACATCAACCAAGGGAGTGGAATAATGAACCTCAAATCTAACTCTAGATAAGAAAGGAGTCAGTGCAGGCCTATAATCAACCATGTGAAATCAAGCTAAAAAGTCCATGGCATACTTGGGTTGTAAAAGTGTAATTCCAAAAAAAGACTATGCTTTCTGAATCCCAAGAAAATAGTGCAATAGGCCCATGTCTGTCATAGAAAACCTATTATGAAGTGCAGTCTTAACACTATTGATGAGGGATGTTGTGCTCCTGGTAACAATGAGATCATCAACATAGAGAACTAACTACAATAGTTAATCCTCCTACTATAGAATATAGACATTAGGATCTGAGTGACATCTCGAGAACCCAACTAAAAGAAGAAATATGTCCATCTTGAAATACCAAGCTCTGGAGGCTTGTTTCAAACCATAAAGAGACTTTTGTAAGTGGCACACCAATGAATAATCTAAAACGAACCCTTATGATTGCTCCATATATATCTCCTCATGAAGATCCCCATGAAGAAATTGTCAGGATCTAGGAAGCACAATTGATTACCATGTACAAGCAACTAAACATGGAATTTAACCAGAAGTAACAAGTAACTAGAATTCAGAAATAACACAGAATATGAGAGACAATACCCAATTGTATTAATACTCTTCCAGAAAGAAATTACAATGAAGAGACGCCACACTCTTCCACACCTTACAGGCTTCCCACACCAAGTGTACAGTAATTCACCTTCAAGAGCTCACTCTCTCAATTACGGTCCCAACACACAACTCAAACACAGAGTTGGTGTTCACCTCCACCAGCCAGTAACAATACTACCAGTCAACCAGTCAGTAACAATACTGCCATTACAACCGAGTATGCAACGTACTCCAAGTAGATCTCACCTGATCTTGCTCCTTGATATGTTGTTGTCACCTTTGATCTTGCTACCCTACAGATCTCCTTTGACCTTGCACACACACACACACCTGCAAATCAATGATCTTACTTACCACATGTAGATCTCCCTACACACTAAAGAACCCTTGTCCTTGCCTCACCAAGTCCTTATGATTCTCTAAACCAGTACCCCAGTGGATCTTCTACCAGAACTTGCACAACCTGCAGCTCTACCTGATCATACACACTCGGCACCCCTATGGAACTAGGAGGAACACACCTTGCTCTCTTCACTCTAAAAGAGCTAACCTTGCTCTTACTCAACTAGCACACTTTACAATATAGCCCATGAGTCTATTATATAGATCCCATGCAAACAATAATTAAACATCCAATTACAATAATTAGATCCATAGCTCAAGACTAAAATTAGCCTTTTAACATGCAAATAATCAGTTTGTTAACTAATTGTTCGTCAACTAGCAGTTTTGGAACCGCACAGGCGACCGATGTCGGTCCCTGTCTGGCTGGAGATGACCAACGACGGCCGATACCTGACCGATGTCGGTTACTCTGCTCACTGGATATGATCGACGTCGGTTGATCAGATCGACGTCGATCGCTCTGCAACTCAGCAACCTCTCAACAACCTCCTCCATGTCTACATCAGTGAAGCTTTTAGCTCCACAACCTAACAATCTCCCACTTGGAGATAAATAGCTACACTGTACCCGTACACCGTCTAATTTGTTTCCTAGCTTGTATCTCTCTTCAAGATCAATCTTGAAGACTAACCACCACACATCCTATGGTGCAACTCCTTTCATCCAAGTAACCTACCAAATCTGAAGTGCCTGACCCTGCATATCAGGAATCCTTGCTACTGGTCCCTCTCAGATACCTGAGAACCCACTGAACCGCTTTCCAGTGCTTCCTTCCTGGATTGGACACAAACATGCTGACAACTCCCACTGCTAGGGTAATATCAGGGAGTACACATGTACTCAACCTCATCATGTGATTGGGGACCCTATTCTGAGAACTGTCCATCCATAGGTGTGCTTGTCGTTCTGCATCCTGCACTACCTTCACACAATCATCCTATGACAACATCAACTTGTGATCTTCCCTATCTCTAGGATACTCATGCCAAAGAATTTTGCTGCTCCCAAATTCTTCATGACATACCACTAAACTAACTTTAGCTCAGCAAAACCCTGCATGTATGAACTTGCAACAAGCTCATCATCCACATACAGCAACAGGATAATGTTGCGACCATTATCTAACCTGGTAAAGAAACACAAAATGGTTACAATGACATTGACTAAAGTCGTGCTTTGTCATCCACCTCTCAAACCTGTACCACTGTCCTGCAGCTTCCTCAAGACCATATGACATGGACTTCTATCTCACGTGCCCATTCTCTCTATTCTTTAACCAAGGAATCCATTCGTCTTTCAGTGCTTTCTTTCGGTTGATAACTCTACCAAATCTCCCATCTAGGAATCAAATTCCTCATTCATGCCATGCTCCCACTGTTTCCTAGATCCTTCCTGCTCTGTAGTGAGCAACGAGTATAAAGAAGAGGAACAACGAATTTGAGGCTTACTTACCCTTTTAGTCCTCCATATGGGCGTTTGAGACTCCTTGACAGCTTGTTATCTATGCAAAATCTGTTCTAGTGACCGACCTCGATCACCACACAGTCTGCATCTGACTGACATCAATTCCATGCGACTGTCCTGACTACCAACACTGGTTTCCAGACCGACGTCGGTGTCTACCTTCTGCCGACATCGGTTCCCTGACCGACGTCGATCTTACCCTGCCTGACACCATCAACTCTAGTCTGCACATGACCGACATCGGCACCTGTCTGTTCGACGCCAGTTCCTCCTAACTGACATCGGTACCTGTGTTCTCCTGTGAGTGATGACTTTTTACCTGTGAGCTCTCTTTGGATTAAAACCCTATCCAAACTACCCTGCTCAGAGTTACTCAGCCTTTTCCACTAATCTCTGTCCATCATCTCCTCCATGAACACCAAGGCTTTCCAATTCTTAAGTCTGTCAAAGACATCTGAATTCCTCTTAAGAACATGCATCTCCTTCTTGCTCATGTGACCAAGCCTATAAAGCCACGTCCTTGCAACAGAAGAAGAATCATTAATACAAACAAGTAGATAAAGAGTACCTACTTTCTTACGACATGCTAATTCAAGTGCATCCTTGGCAACATTCTAAGAATCTGCTGTGAGAGTTACTATGCATCTCTCATCACCCAACTTTTCTGAAGAAATTAGCCGCATCTTCAAGACTGGGACCTGCATGACCTTCTTCAACACCCATGTGTTGGCCATCTGCAATTTCAGCTGCACTTCCCCTTTGCCAATACTTTGACAAGGCTCACCAACCCCTAAATAAATCTTTCCAAAGTCTCCATGGACCTTAACATGGAAAAATACTCTATTTGGGGCTACATGGAAAGAGGCAACAGAATCTATAAACCAAGATTCTACTTTATCCAAGGAACATACCAGAGCATCCTGTGCAACAACACCTGCAACATCTGCTTCTTCAATTCCTTCATGCTGATCTTCTACCAACCAACAATATTTATTTACCTGCTCTTTCTTTTCATAACATTGTAATTGACCAATCTTGATTTTCAATTCCTCCATTTTTAGTGTACTTTCTTCTACCATTGCTATACTCCCACTCAATCAGAAACCCTTGAGAGTGACCTGTAATCAAACACAAACCTGCTTCTTGCAACCTTAGCTCTGATACCAACTTGTCAGGATCTAGGAAGCATAATTGATTACCATGTACAAGCAACTAAACATGGAATTTAACCAGAAGTAACAAGTAACTAGAATTCAAAAATAACACAAAATATGAGAGACAATACCCAATTGTATTAATACTCTTCCAAAAAGAAATTACAATGAAGAGACGCCACACTCTTCCACACCTTACAAGCTTCCCACACCAAGTGTACAGTAATTCACCTTCAAGAGCTCACTCTCTCAATTACGGTCCTAACACACAACTCAAACACAAGTTGGTGTTCACCTCCACCAGCCAGTAATAATAATGCCAGTCAACCAGTCAGTAACAATACTGCCAATACAACTGAATATGCAACGTACTCCAAGTAGATCTCACCTGATCTTGCTCCTTGATATGTTGTTGTCACCTTTGATCTTGGTACCTTGCAGATCTCCTTTGACCTCGCACACACACACACACCTAAAAATCAATGATCTTACTTACCACATGTAGATCTCCCTACAAATTGAAGAACCCTTATCCTTGCCTCACCAAGTCCTTATGATTCTCCAAATCAGTACCCCAGTGGATCTTCTACCAAAACATGCACAACTTGCAGCTCTACCTAATCATACACACTCGGTACCCCTGTGGAACTAGGAGGAACACACCTTGCTCTCTTCACTCTGAAGGAGCTAACCTTGCTCTTACTCAACTATCACACTTTACAATATATCCCATGAGTCTATTATATAGATTCCATGCAAATAATTAGACATCCAATTACAATAATTAGATATGTAACTCAAGACTAAAATAAGCATTTTAACATGCAAACAACCAGTTCGTTAACTAACTATTCGTCAACTAGCAATTTTGGAACCGCACAGGCGACCGATGTCCGCTGATACCTGACTGATGTCGGTTGCTCTACTCACTAGATATGACCGACGTCGGTTGATTAGAATGATGTCAGTTGCTCTGCAACTCAACAACCTCTCAACAACCTCCTCCATGTCTACATCAGTGAAGCTTTTAGCTCCACAACCTAACAATCTCCCACTTGGAGATAAACAGCTGCACTATCCCTATACTTGTACACCGTCTAATTTGTTTCCTGGCTTGTATCCCTCTTCAAGCTCAATCTTGAAGACCAACCACCACACATCCTGTGGTGCAACTCCTATCATCCAAGTAACCTGCCAAATCTGAAGTGCCTGACCCTGCATAGCAAGAATCCTTACTGCTGGTCCCTCTCAGATACCTGAGAACCCACTGAACTACTTTCCAGTGCTTTCTTCCTGGATTGGCCACAAACATGCTGACATTTCCCACTGCTGGGGAAATATCAGGGAGTACACATGTACTCAACCTCATCATGTGATTGGGGACCCTGTTATGAGAACTGTCCATCCATAGGTGTGCTTGCCATTCTGCATCCTGCACTACCTTCACACAATCACCCTGTGACAACATCAACTTGTGATCTTCTCTGTCTCTAGGATACTCATGCCAAAGAATTTCGCTGCTCCCAAATTTTTCATGACATACCACTGAACTAACTTTACCTTTAGCTTAGCAAAACCCTGCATGTATGAACTTGCAACAAGCTCGTCATCCACATACAACGACAGGATAATGTCGTGACAATTATCCAACTTGGTAAAGAAACACACAATGGTTACAATGAGATTGACTAAAGCCGTGTTTTGTCATCCACCTGTCAAACCTGTATCACTGTCCTGTAGCTTCCTCAAGACCATATGACCTGGCCTTCTGTCTCACTTGTCCATTCTGTCTATTCTTTAACCAAGGAATCCATTCATCTTTCAGTGCTTTCTTTCAACTGGCAACCCTACCAAATCTCCCGTTTGGTTCTGCATCCTAGGAATCAAATTCCTCATTCATGCCATGCTCCCACTTTTTCCTGGATCCTTCCTACTCTGTAGTGAGAAATGAATATAAAGAAGAGGAACAACGAATTTGAGGCTTACTTACCCTTTCAGTCCTTCATATGGGAATTTGAGACTCCTTGAAAACTTGTTGTTCACCTGAAATCTATTCTTGTGATCGACCTCAGTCACCACACAGTCTGCATGGAACTGACGTCAATTCCATGCGACTGTCCTGACTACCAATGCCAGTTTCTTGACCGACATCAGTGTCTACCTTCCACCGACATCGATTCCCTGACCGACGTCAGTCTTACCCTGCCCGACACCACTGGCTCTGATTTGCACATGACAGACATCGGCACCTATCTCTTCGACGTCGGTTCCTCCTGACCGATGCCAGTACCTGTGTTCGCTTATGAGTGATGAATTTTTACTCGCGAGCTCTCTTTGGATCAAAACCCTATCCAAACTGCCCTGCTCAAAGTTACTCAGCCTTCTCCACTGATCTCTGTCCATCATTTCCTCCATGAACACCAAAGCTTTCCAGTTCTTAAGTCTGTCGAAGACATCTGACTTCCTCTTAAGAACATGTATCTCCTTCTTGCTCATGTGACCAAGCCTACAAAGCCACGTCCTTACAACAAAAGAAGAATCAGTAATACAAGCAAGTAGATAAAGAGTACCTGCTTTCATACCACATGCTAATTCAAGTGCATCCTTGGCAACATTTCAAGAATCCGCTGTGAGAGTTACTATGCATCTCTCATCACCCAACTATCTTGAAGAAATTAACCGCATCTTCAAGACTGAGACTTGCATGACTTTCTTCAACACCCATGTGTTGGCCGTCTACAATTTCAGTCGCACTTCCCCTTTGCCAATACTTTGACAAGGCTCACCAACCCCTAAATAAATCTTTCCAAAGTCTCCATGGACCTTAACATGGAAAAATACTCTATTTGGGGCTGCATGGAAAGAGGCAACATAATCTATAAACCAAGATTCTACTTTATCCAAGGAACATACCAGAGCATCTTGTGCAATAACACCTGCAACATCTACTTCTTCAGTTCCTTCATGTTGATCTTCTACCAACCAACAATATTTCTTTACATGCTCTTTCTTTTCATAACACCGTAATTGACCATTCTTGCTTTTCAATTCCTCCATAGTGTACTTTTTTCTGCCATTGCTATAATCCCACTCAATCAAAAACCCTTGAAAGTGACCTGTAATCAAACACAAACCTGCTCCCTGTAACCTTAGCTCTGATACCAACTTGTCAGGATCTAGGAAGCACAATTGATTACCATGTACAAGCAACTAAACATGGAATTTAACCAGAAGTAACAAGTAACTAAAATTCAAAAATAACACAGAATATGAGAGACAATACCCAATTGTATTAATACTCTTCCAGAAAGAAATTACAATGAAGAGACGCCACACCTTACAGGCTTCCCACACCAAGTGTACAGTAATTCACCTTCAAGAGATCACTCTCTCAATTACGGTCCCAACACATAACTCAAACACAGAGTTGGTGTTCACCTCCACCAGCCAGTAACAATACTACCAGTCAACCAGTCAGTAACAATACTGCCAGTACAACTGAGTACACAACGTACTCCAAGTAGATCTCACCTGATCTTGCTCCTTGATATGTTGCTATGACCTTTGATCTTGCTACCCTGCAGATCTCCTTTGACTTTGCACACACACACACCTACAAATCAATGATCTTACTTACCACATGTAGATCTCCCTACACACTAAAGAACCCTTATCCTTGCCTCACCAAGTCCTTATGATTCTCCAAACCAGTAACCTGGTGGATCTTCTACCAGAAATTGCACAACTTATAGCTCTACCTGATCATACACACTCGACACCCCTATGGAACTAGGAGGAACACACCTTGCTCTCTTCACTCTGAAGGAGCTAACCTTGCTCTTACTCAACTAGCACACTTTAAAATACAGCCCATGAGTCTATTATATAGATCCTATGCAAACAATAATTAGACATCCAATTACAATAATTAAATCTGTAGCTCAAGACTAAAATTAGCCTTTTAACATGCAAACAACTGATTCGTTAATTAACTGTTCATCAACTAGCAGTTTTAGAACCACACAGGTGATCGACGTTGGTCCCTGTCTGGTTGGAGATGACCGACATTGGTCGATACCTGACCGATGTCAGTTGCTCTGCTCACTGGATATGACTGACATCGATTGATCAGATTGACGTCGATTGCTCTACAACTCAGCAACCTCTCAACAACCTCCTCCATGTCTGCATCAGTAAAGCTTTTAGCTCCACAACCTAACAATCTCCCACTTGGAGATAAATAGCTGCACTATACCTGTACTTGTACACTGTCTAATTTGTTTCTTGGCTTGTATCCCTCTTCAAGCTCAATTTTGAAGACCAACCACCACACATCCTGTGGTGTAAATCCTATCATCCATGTAACCTGCCAAATCCAAAGTGCCTAACCCTGCATAGCAAGAATCCTTGCTACTGGTCCCTCTCAAATACCTGAGAACCCACTAAACCACTTTTCAGTGCTTCCTTCCTGGATTGGCCACAATCTTGCTGACATTTCCCACTACTGGGGTAATATCAGCGAGTACACATGTACTCAACCTCATCATGTGATTGGGGACCCTGTTCTGAGAACTGTCCATCCATAGGTGCGCTTGCCATTCTGCATCCTACACTACCTTCACACAATCATCCTGTGACAACATCAACTTGTGATCTTCCCTGTCTCTAGGATACTCATGCCAAAGAATTTTGCTGCTTTCAAATTTTTCATGACATACCACTGAACTAATTTTACCTTTAGCTCAGCAAAACCCTGCATGTATGAACTTGCAACAAGCTCATCATCCACATACAACAACATGATAATGTCGCGACCATTATCCAACTTGGTAAAGAAACACACAATGGTTACAATGACATTGACTAAAGCCGTGCTTTGTCATCCACCTGTCAAACTTGTACCACTGTCTTGCAACTTCCTCAAGACCATATGACCTGGCCTTCCATCTCACGTGTCCATTCTCTCTATTCTTTAACCAAGGAATCCATTCGTCTTTCAGTGCTTTCTTTCGGCTGACAACCCTACCAAATCTCCCGTTTGGTTTTGCATCCTAGGAATCAAATTCCTCATTCATGCCATGCTCCCACTATTTCCTAGATCCTTCCTGCTCTGTAGTGAGCAACGAGTATAAATAAGAGGAACAATGAATTTGAGGCTTACTTATCCTTTCAGTCCTCCATATGGGCATTTGAGACTCCTTGACAGCTTGTTGTCTTCCTAAAATCCGTTCTAGTGACCGACCTCGGTCACCACACAGTCTGCATCCAACTGACGTCAGTTCCATGTGACTGTCCTGACTATCAACACCAATTTCCTGACCGACATCGGTGTCTACCTTACACTGACATCGATTCCCTCACCGACGTCAGTCTTACCCTGCCCAACACCATCGGCTCTGGTTTGCACATGACAGACATCGGCACCTGTCTATTCGACGCTGGTTCCTCTTGACTGATGCTGGTACTTGTGTTCTCTTGTGAGTGATGACTTTTTACCCGTGAGCTCTCTTTGGATCAAAACCCTGTCTAAACTTCCCTACTCAGAGTTAATCAGCCTTCTCCACTGATCTCTGTCCATCATCTCCTCCATGAACACAAAGGATTTCTAGTTCTTAAGTCTGTCAAAGACATCTGACTTCCTCTTAAGAACATGCATCTCCTTCTTACTCATGTGACCAAGCCTATAAAGCCACGTCCTTACAACAGAAGAAGAATCAGTAATACAAGCAAGTAGATAAAGAGTACCTAATTTTTTACCACATGCTAATTCAAGTGCATCTTTGGTAACATTCCAAAAATCCGTTGTGAGAGTTACTATGCATCTCTCATCACCCAACTATCTTGAAGAAATTAGCCTCATCTTCAAGACTGAGACCTACATGACCTTCTTCAACACCCATGTGTTGGCCGTCTGCAATTTTAGCCACACTTCCCCTTTGCCAATACTTTGACAAGGCTCACCAACCCCTAAATAAATCTTTCCAAAGTCTCCATGGACCTTAACATGGAAAAATACTCTATTTGGGGCTGCATGGAAAGAGGCAACAGAATCTATAAACCAAGATTCTACTTTATCCAAGGAACATACCAAAGCATCCTGTGCAACAACACTTGCAACATCTGCTTCTTTAGTTCCTTCATGTTGATCTTCTACCAACCAACAATATTTCTTTACCTGTTCTTTCTTTTCATAACACCGTAATTGACCATTCTTGCTTTTCAATTCCTCCATTCTTAGTGTACTTTCTTCTACCATTGCTATAATCCCACTCAATCAGAAACCCTTGAAAGTGACCTGTAATCAAACACAAACCTGCTTCCTGCAACCTTAGCTCTGATACCAACTTGTCAGGATCTAGGAAGCACAATTGATTACCATGTACAAGCAACTAAACATGGAATTTAACCAGAAGTAACAAGTAACTAGAATTCAGAAATAACACAGAATATGAGAGACAATACCCAATTGTATTAATACTCTTCCAGAAAGAAATTACAATGAAGAGACGCCACACTCTTCCACACCTTACAGGTTTCCCACACCAAGTGTACAATAATTCACCTTCAAGAGCTCACTCTCTCAATTACGGTCCCAACACACAACTCAAACACAGAGTTGGTGTTCACCTCCACCAGCCAGTAACAATACTGCCAGTCAATCAGTCAGTAACAATACTGCCAGTACAATTGAGTACACAATGTACTCCAAGTAGATCTCACCTGATCTTGCTCCTTGATATGTTGCTATCACCTTTGATCTTGCTACCCTACAGATCTTCTTTGACCTCGGACACACACACACACACCTGTAAATCAATGATCTTACTTACCACATGTAGATCTCCCTACACACTAAAGAACCCTTATCCTTGCCTCACCAAGTCCTTATGATTCTCCAAACCAGTACCCCAGTGGATCTTCTACCAGAACTTGCATAACTTGAAACTCTACGTGATCATACACACTCGGCACCTCTGTGGAACTAGGAGGAACACACCTTGCTCTCTTCACTCTAAAGGAGCTAACCTTGCTCTTACTCAACTATCACACTTTACAATACAGCCCATGAGTCTATTATATAGATCCCATGCAAACAATAATTAGACATACAATTACAATAATTAGATCCATAGCTCAAGACTAAAATTAGCTTTTTAACATGCAAATAATCAGTTTGTTAACTAACTGCTCATCAACTAGCAGTTTTGGAACCGCACAGGTGACCAACGTCGACCAATACCTAATCGATGTCAGTTGCTCTGCTCACTAGATATGACTGACGTCGATTGATCAGACTGACATCGGTTGCTCTGTAACTCAACAACCTCTCAACAACCTCCTCCATGTCTGCATCAGTGAAGCTTTTAGCTCCACAACCTAACAATCTCCCACTTGGAGATAAATAGCTGCACTATACTTATACTTGTACACCGTCTAATTTGTTTCCTAGCTTGTATCCCTCTTCAAGCTCAATCTTGAAGACCAACCACCAAACATCCTATGGTGCAACTCCTGTCATGCAAGTAACCTACCAAATCTGAATTGCCTGACCCTGTATAACAAGAATCCTTGATGCTGGTCCCTCTCAGATACCTGAGAACGCACTGAACCGTTTTCCAATGCTTCCTTTCTGAATTGGCCACAAACCTACTGACAACTCCCACTGCTGGGATAATATCAGGGAGTACACATGTAGTCAACCTCATCATGTGATTGGGGACCCTGTTTTGAGAACTATCCATCCATAGGTGCGCTTGTCGTTCTGCATCCTGCACTACCTTCACACAATCATCCTATGACAACATCAACTTGTGATCTTCCCTGTCTCTAAGATACTCATGCCAAAGAATTTCACTGCTCCCAAATTCTTCATGACATACCACTAAACTAAATTTACCTTTAGCTCAACAAAACCCTGCATGTATGAACTTGCAACAAGCTTATCATCCACATACAACAACAGGATAATGTCGCGACCATTATCCAATCTGGTAAAGAAACACACAATGGTTACAATGAGATTGACTAAAGCCATGCTTTGTCATCCACCTGTCAAACTTGTACCACTGTCCTACAGCTTCCTCAAGACCATATGACCTGGCCTTCCATCTCACATGTCCATTCTCTTTATTCTTTATCCAAAGAATCCATTCGTCTTTCAGTGCTTTCTTTTGGCTGGCAACCCTACCAAATCTCCCGTTTGGTTCTGCATCCTAGGAATCAAATTTCTCATTCATGCCATGCTCCCACTGTTTCTTGGATCCTTCCTGCTCTACATTGAGCAATGAGTATAAAGAAGAGGAATAACAAATTTGAGGCTTACTTACTCTTTCAGTCCTCCGTATGGGCGTTTGAGACTCTTTGACAGCTTGTTATCCACCTGAAATCCATTTCAATGACCGACCTCAGTCACCACACAGTCTACATTTGATCGACGTCAATTCCATGTGACTGTCCTGACTACCGATGCCAGTTTCCTGACCGACGTCAGTGTCTACCTTCCACCAATGTCAATTCCCTGACTGACGTCAGTCTTACCCTACCTGACACCACCAGCTTTGGTCTGCACATGACCGAAATCGGCACCTGTCTGTTCGACGTTGGTTCCTCCTTATCGATGCCAGTACCTGTGTTCTCCTGTGAGTGATGACTTTTTACCCGCAAGCTCTCTTTGGATCAAAACCCTGTCTAAACTACCCTGCTCAGAGTTACTCAGCCTTTTCCACTGATCTCTGTCCATCATCTCCTCCATGAACACCAAGGCTTTCTAGTTCTTAAGTCTATCAAAGACATCTGACTTCCTCTTAAGAACATGCATCTCCTTCTTGCTCATGTGACCAAGCCTACAAAGCCACGTCCTTACAACAGAAGAAGAATCGGTAATACAAGCAAGTAGATAAAGAGTACCTACTTTCTTACCACATGCTAATTCAAGTGCATCTTTGGCAACATTCCAAGAATCCACTGTGAAAGTTACTGTGCATCTCTCATCACCCAAATTTCTTGAAGAAATTAGCTGCATCTTCAAGACTAAGACTTGCATGACCTTCTTCAACACCCATGTGTTGGCCGTCTGCAATTTTAGCCGCACTTTCCCTTTGCCAATACTTTGACAAGGCTCACCAACCCCTAAATAAATCTTTCCAAAGTCTCCATGGACCTTAACATGGAAAAATACTCTATTTGGGGCTGCATGGAAAGAGGCAACAAAATTTATAAACCAAGATTCTACTTTATCCAAGGAACATACTAGAGCATCCTGTGCAACAACACTTGCAACATCTGCTTCTTCAGTTCCTTCATGCTGATCTTCTAACAACCAACAATATTTCTTTACCTACTCTTTCTTTCCATAACACCGTAATTGACCATTCTTACTTTTCAATTCCTCCATTCTTAGTGTACTTTCTTCTGCCATTGCTATACTCCCACTCAATCAGAAACCCCTGAGAGTGACATGTAATCAAACACAAACCTGCTCCCTACAACCTTAACAAGATGGTTTGTAGCCACCAAAGTCTATCTAGCCCACAA
This sequence comes from Torreya grandis, assembly GCA_037957365.1. NCBI lineage: Eukaryota > Viridiplantae > Streptophyta > Pinopsida > Cupressales > Taxaceae > Torreya > Torreya grandis. The sequence continues at coordinate 1,332,155 of JARHVA010000116.1, read as the reverse complement.
AGGCATCAATGGGTGAGGATCAAGAGGAGGAGGATGAACATGACCTGCTAAACCCTATTGGGGAGGTATTACCTCATCATCCCTGTGAGGAGATGAAGCAAGAGTATCATCATCACTACTATTTGATCCTTCTAAGGAAGAAGAATGAGAAATGTTAGGAGATAAGTTTGAAGAACTTTATTCATAATAAACACTTCTTTCTATAATAAGCTCATGTTAATTTGGATCAATGAGTCGATATCCCTTTACACCATCAATATATCCCACAAATATGCAAGTCTAATTTTGTTGTTTTAAAGCGTGATGCTTATCTGAAGGTATGTGAGCCCATGTTCGACTACCAAAGACTCTGAAATGATGAATATATGGCTTCTTATTACACCAAATTTCAAGATTTGTTATCCTCTTAAAAGCTTTGTGAGGAACTCTATTCTATATATATGCAACATAATTAATCACTTCCGCCTAGTACTCAGATACTAATGATTTTGCATGAATCATACAACTTGCCATCTCTTTTTAGAATATGTTCTTCCTCTTTGCCACATCATCATGTCGAGTTGTGTATGCAACTAAAAACTAACGATCAATTCCTTTAAGAGCATAGAATTGTTCAAACTTGTTGTTCACATATTCCCTCCCATTATCTATGTGGAGGATCTTGACATAATTCTTATATTGTTTCTCTGCTAGAGCTTTGAACTTTAAAAATATATCAAACACTTCACTCTTGGATTTTATAAAATAAACCCAAGTATATATGGAATATACATCAATAAATGTGAGAACATAATGGGTTTTACTAAAAGACAAAGTAGGTAATGGACCCACGAAATCGCTATGAACAAGTTCAAGGGCTTGTGTAGCCCTCCAAGCCTTCCCTTTATCAAACTTATCCTCTAGATGTTTTCCTAAGGCACAACCATGACATACACCCCTTGAAAATTGAATCTATGGAAGTCCTGTAACCATCTCTTGCTGACTAAGCTACTGAAATAGTGATAGTTCAGATGACCAAACCGCTCATGCCATAGCTTGCTCACTGAATCAGTGTGTGAGAGAAAAGTTTTAGAAGAAGATTGAGGCACAAAGTGGAAGAGTAAATAAAATTGAGTATTATTGTCAACTTTTCTCACTGTAACTAAGGCATTATCCTCTATTTTTCTGATTGATACAAAATTGAGTGTAAACTCAACTTTCCTACTAGTATCAAAGTGAGTGATTTGGTAGATAGAGAGAAGGTTAGTTGATAACTCTAGCACACAGAGGACATCCTCAAATACACCACTATCAACATCAAATATACCTTTCCCTATAACATCTACCTTAGAATCATCACTTATGAGAATATGAGGCAAGGAACTTGGTTCTAATCTAGAAAATTATTCTTGATTAAAACCCATATGGTGCGAAGCAGCTGAGTCAATTACCCATGACTTGGGAGAATTTTCTAGTGCAACTAGTGTCGTAGCTTTCCCTTTCCCTAAATTTGAAGGAGTGGAAGAATCCTTTGAAGAGGATTGATTGATGTTATTCTTTTTTAGAAGACCCTTAAGGTCATCAATCTCTTTCTTCTAACAATCTTGTTCACTATGAAACCCCTTTTTGCAATAAGGGCAAAGAGTGTCACTCTTTTTTTGTGAATCCCCTTTCTTATTAGTGGATTTATAATCTCCTTGTGAGGAAGATTGTTTCCCTTTATTCTTATCTTTCTATGACTTATTCTGATTATTTTGCTTCTTTTTACTTAAACATGTATTTGATGTTGATATTGAAACTTGATTATGTTGAGGTTGACTTGCAACTAGAGCTTGAGATTTGGATGACTTGATTAGACCCATAGCTATTAAATTTTCTTCTTCAGCCATTAGAATCTCAGAGAATACCTCAAAGGTGGGCATTGATATAATGTGCCTAATGTGAGCCTATGAGTATGAAAGCTAGAGATAAAGGATGAATATTCAGGACCTAATTTGTGCAAGGCACTGAAAATCAATTGAATATATTTTTTATTAATATTACATTCAGAAAGTTGTGCTCTAAGATCTATGACTTTAGTGATATCGTCTTGTATTGCAGCATAATTTTTAGGATCCAAACGAATGAGTTCGTTGTCAATTTGGTAACCATGAACTTCATCTATTTTTTCAAACAATGATGCTAATTTATCTCGAGCCTCTTTTAGAGTTGTACATTTTTCAAGATGGAAATTCAAATCTAAAGACATGTAAGACCAAATGTATCCAATTACCTTAGTAGTTTCAAAGAGAAAGTGTTGTAACTCTTTTGCATCAATAGGTGGAGTAAGAAGAGTTGTTATGTAAGGCGTATATCTTAGCATCATTAATGCATTCCAAACATTCTATTTTCATGTGTTATAGTTATGTGTTGTTAATAGTGGGAACTTAGGAATACCCATGATGCAATTAGAAATAAACCGTCACAAAATAGAAATCAAAGTACATAACACACTATAAAACCCCCCTCTGCATATCAACTATCTATGTATTGGTTTCATATTCCACCTATATTCCATTGGTTTCATACTCCACCTATGGAGGATGAGGAAATAATTAACTAATTACACCTTAAAAATACTCCCACTTGAAGTTTTCACCCTTCTCACTATCATGTTCACTATGCTAGTTTTGACTGACGAAGATGAGAGCTCTAGTAGGAAAACTTATAATTTTTTTGATGAATTAAATGAACATGGGGTGTTATCCCAATTCCTAATCCTTCTCCTAAAGTTGGTTTCATCTCTTGAAAGTCTCTATAACCTGCATAATGCACAAAATAGTCAAAGGAAGCAATTTCATACCCTATCCATATAGATTTTGTACAACTAATCCTAATGGTATGGAACATGATTGAGTCTTATAAAACATAAAATCACTTTCCCTATCATTTTGGTTCATTAGAGTGCTTTTCCTTCCATGATACAAGTCTCTAGAATAAGGAGTAAATATTGAATATTAAATATTACTTTAGCCTCATATTTTATTTCAAAAGGTTTTATTTTTAATTGGAATTACCTTGAAAATTGATAGTAAATAAATAAGAAACATTAAATATATAATTAAAATTCTTCAATATATTCAATTTGACCTCATGTTCCTTAATGGTATGACATAGTTCATTAAATGATACAAACTTATCAAACATGGTAGGCTCTTGAAGAGGAGTAAGCAAGATTTGAGTTAAAATGTATTGAAACACATTATAAATAAACTTACATGAACCACCCAACAAGTATTTTTTAGCACTTTATAATTGAGTGCATTTACAAGGCTAGATTATAGTTGTTCCAGTTTACAAAAAACTCAATTTGACTCTCTAGTCTAACAGTACAAAAAAATGCACTTTATTATAAATTTTTTTGCACTAATATGTTATGCTCAAAAAAATATTAATTTACAAAAATGGGACCTCAATACGAGATTGTATGTGAAAGTTATTGTTAGGATTGTGGAGCTAAAAGCTTCACTGATGCAAACAGGAGAGGAGGTCGCTGAAGGTTGCTGAGTTGCAGAAGAAGTTGGGGTCGGTCTGATCAGCCGACGTCAGCGGGATAGCACAGAGAAGCAACCGACGTCGGTCATATATCGGCCAACGTCGGTCACCTCCAGGCGGACAGGGACCGGCGTCGGTCGCCTGTGTGGTTCGACTGCGAGCTATTTACGGGCAGTTAGCTAACGAACCAAGAGTTTGCATGATGAGTGCTAATTTTAGACTCATAGCTGCGGATCTAATTATTGTAATTAGATGTCTAATCATTGTTTGGATGAGATCTATATAATAGACTCATGGTTGTATTGGAAAAGTGTGCTAGGGAGTAAGAGAGCATAATTATAAGCTCCTTCTGTGTGTGAGGTAGAGCTATGGTGCGTTCCTCCTAGTGCCACAGTACCAGGTGTGTTGGTGCTGGATTGGAGAGCCAGCTGGGTTCTTCAATAAGTAAGATCGTTGATCTGCAGGTGTATGTGTGTGCGAGGTCGAGGTTCACAGGTGATTGGAACCATTGCTTGACTTGCAGGTGTGCAAGGTCATACAGACAGCAACACAACAGGGAGCAGTATCAGGCAGGATCTACTTGGAGTACAGGTGTGTACTCGGATAGAGCAAGAGGAAGGCAAGGCAGTTCCTTCCATAAGTATGGTCTGTTGAATTGCAGGTTGTTGCAGATTCATGGGAGATCTACTTGAAGTACCTTGAGTACTTGTGGAGCACGTGGAGTGCTTGTGGAGCACGTGGAGTGCTTGTGGAGTGCGTGGAGCACGGGAGGTGAACACCAACTCTGTATTTGAGTTGGGTGTTGGGACCTGTGAGAGGGAGAGCTTTGGGGAGAAGAATTACTGTTCACTTGAGGTGTGGGAAACCTCTGTAAGGTGGTGGAGAAGAAGTGGCATCTTCTTTATTGTATTCTTTTCTGTATAAAGTGTTAATACAATTTGGTATTGTCTCTCATATCATGTGTTATTCTGAATTCTAGTTACTTGGTGAATCTGGTTAATTTCCGCATATTAAGTTGCTTGGTATTAGTAATCAAATTGTGTGCTTCCGGTGTACACCCTCTCCCAACAAGTGGTATCAGAGCATGTTTGTTGTTCTAGATCCCAACAAGTGGTATCAGAGCCTTGGTTGTAGGTTCTTGAGCTTGATACCAACAGGTGGTATCTGAGCTGAGGTTGGAGGAAGCAGGTTTTGTTTTTGGTTACAGGTCACTCTCAGGGGTTTCTGATCGAGTGGGAGCAGAGCAACAACAGATCAAAGTAAGCTAAGAATGGAGGAGTTGAAAAGCACAGATGGTCACTCACAGTCCTATGGAAAGAAAGAGCAGGTAAAAGATTATTGTTGGTTGGTAACAGATCAGCATGAAGAAACTGAAGATACAGATGTAGCAGGTATTGTTGCACAGGATGTGTTTGCAGGTTTCTTGGATAAAGTTGAATCTTGGATAAAAGATTCGGTTGCCTCTTTCCATGCAGTTCCAGGTAGAGGAGCTGGTGAGCCTTGCCAAAGGATTGGCAAAGGGGAAGTGAAGCTGAAATTGCAGGTGGCCAACACACAGGTGTTGATGAAGGTCATGCAGGTCCCAGGTTTGGAGATATGGCTAATTTCTTCAGAAAGATTGGGTGATGAGAGATGCACAAGAACTCTCACAGCGGATGCACTTGAATTAGCTGGTGGTAAGAAAACAGGTATCCTTTATCTACTTGTTTATATTACTGATTCTTCTTTTGTTGCGGAGACGTGGCTTCGTAGGCTTGGTCACATGAGCAGGAAGGAGATGCATGTTCTTAAGCGGAAGACAGATATATTTGACAGGCTTAAGAACTGGAAAGCCTTGGTGTTTATGGAGGAGATGGCGGACAGAACCCAGTGTATGTGGCTGGATACTTCTGAGCAGGGCAGTTTGGACATGGGTTTTGATCCAAAGAAGCTCGCGGGTAAAAAGTCATCACTCACAGGCGAACATAGGTACCGATGTCGGTCAGGAGGAACCGGCGTCGAACAGACAGGTGCCGAGGTCGGTCATGTGCAGACCGACGCCGGCGATGTCGGGCAGGGTAAGACCGATGTCGGTCATGGGACCGACGTCGGCAGTATGTAAGACCGATGTCGGTTATCAGGACCGACGTCGGCAGCAGGGACACCAGCGCAGGCAGGTTGGTAGTCAGGTATAGACGCATGGAACCGACGTCGGTCGGATGCAGACTGTGGAGTGACCGAGGTCGGTCACTGTAACGAATTTTGGGTGGACAGCACGCTGTCAAGGAGTCTCAAACACCCATACAGAGGACTGAAGGCGTAAGTAGGCCCTCAAATTCGTTGTTCCTCTTCTTCATACTTGTTGCTGATTGTAGAGCAGGAAGGATCCAGGAAACAGGTGTGAGCTTGGCATGGATGAGGATGTGATTCCTTGGAGGAGAACCAGACAGGTGTGTCTTGGTGGAGTTGCCAGCAGGTATAAAAGCACAGAGACGAATGGATTCCTTAGTAGAAGAATGGAGAGAACGGATACATGAGACGGAAGATCATTTATATGGTCTTGTGGAGCTGCAGGACAGTGGTACCAGGTTTGACAGGTGGAGGACGGAGCATGGCTTCAGTCAATGTCAGGGTAACTACTGTGGTTTTGTCTTACCAGGGGGATGATGAGTCATGACATCATTCTGTGCTGTATGTGGATGGTATGTTTTGCTATAGCAGGTGTGTACATACAGGGTTTTGCTGAGCTAAGGGTAAGATTAGTTCAGTGGCATGTCATGAGGAGTTTGGAGCAGCGAAATTCTTTGACATGGGAGGCATGGAGATCACAGGTTGATTTTGTCTCGAGTGGGAGCTGATGTGAATCAGGTGTTGGCGAGGTTCGGGATACAGAGCCGGAGCACACTAAGGGCTGGACAGGTACAGTGTCCGAAATCACATGAGGTCTGGTATAGACCTGAGTATTCCCATGCAGTGGGAGCTGTCAGAGAGTTAGGAGCCAATTCGGGGAAGTGGATTCTCAAGTTTTCTGAGAGGGACCGGCAGCAGGTGTTGCTATGCAGGGTCAAGACTTCACTACATGTATTTGTAGGTTCGGATGTGGCAGGTTACTCGGATGACAGGTGGTACACCACGGGATGTGTGGTGGGTTGTCTTCAGGTGGGAGCTTGAAGAGGGATACAAACCAGGAAACAGATTAGACGGAGTACGGGTACAGGTACAGTGCAGCTGTTTATCTCCAAGTGGGAGATTGTTAGGATTGTGGAGCTAAAAGCTTCACTGATGCAAACAGGAGAGGAGGTCGCTGAAGGTTGCTGAGTTGCAGAAGAAGTTGGGGTCGGTCTTATCAGCCGACGTCAGCGGGATAGCACAGAGAAGCAACCGACGTCGGTCATATATCGGTCGACGTCGGTCACCTCCAGGCGGACAGGGACCGGCGTCGGTCGCCTGTGTGGTTCGACTGCGAGCTATTTACGGGCAGTTAGCTAACGAACCAAGAGTTTGCATGATGAGTGCTAATTTTAGACTCATAGCTGCGGATCTAATTATTGTAATTAGATGTCTAATCATTGTTTGGATGAGATCTATATAATAGACTCATGGTTGTATTGGAAAAGTGTGCTAGGGAGTAAGAGAGCATAATTATAAGCTCCTTCTGTGTGTGAGGTAGAGCTATGGTGCGTTCCTCCTAGTGCCACAGTACCAGGTGTGTTGGTGCTGGATTGGAGAGCCAGCTGGGTTCTTCAATAAGTAAGATCGTTGATCTGCAGGTGTATGTGTGTGCGAGGTCGAGGTTCACAGGTGATTGGAACCATTGCTTGACTTGCAGGTGTGCAAGGTCATACAGACAGCAACACAACAGGGAGCAGTATCAGGCAGGATCTACTTGGAGTACAGGTGTGTACTCGGATAGAGCAAGAGGAAGGCAAGGCAGTTCCTTCCATAAGTATGGTCTGTTGAATTGCAGGTTGTTGCAGATTCATGGGAGATCTACTTGAAGTACCTTGAGTACTTGTGGAGCACGTGGAGTGCTTGTGGAGTGCGTGGAGCACGGGAGGTGAACACCAACTCTGTATTTGAGTTGGGTGTTGGGACCTGTGAGAGGGAGAGCTTTGGGGAGAAGAATTACTGTTCACTTGAGGTGTGGGAAACCTCTGTAAGGTGGTGGAGAAGAAGTGGCATCTTCTTTATTGTATTCTTTTCTGTATAAAGTGTTAATACAATTTGGTATTGTCTCTCATATCATGTGTTATTCTGAATTCTAGTTACTTGGTGAATCTGGTTAATTTCCGCATATTAAGTTGCTTGGTATTAGTAATCAAATTGTGTGCTTCCGGTGTACACCCTCTCCCAACAAGTGGTATCAGAGCATGTTTGTTGTTCTAGATCCCAACAGTTATGAGCCTTTGAAGTTGCAAAAATGAGGATGGACAAGAGCTGCTATAGAAAAACTTGAATTCTAGAAAAATATAGAAAAATCTAAAAAAATTGAAAGAACAACAATGAAGAGCATGAAATTTAAAGCTGTTTCAAAAAAATCACTCAGAAATACCTCTTGGTGTTCAAATGGCAGGTTACCAAAGTTTTCCTATCAAATCTGTGTGCTGATCCGTGAGACCTGCTAAAAAAAATTGCCTGCACAATCCATATGATCTGTACAACAGTACTTGGGAACAAAAAAAAATTGCCTTCTGGGTGACTATGTCCAAATTGGACAAATTTTATATGGATCTATAGGTTTTGATGCCTTTTGAATGTAACTATGAGGTTCATTTTACTTAGAAATGCTTCAATTTTAGGGTACTTTCTATATTTGGGTGTGGTGCTTTTGGATCAAACCCTTACTAATTTTGCCTCCTGTGCCCAATTTGGACAAAATTGTAGATGATTTTGACTATCTCAGACACTTTGAACTCAATGGTGAGCTCAAAAATTCTCCACAAAACTCCAATTTATGCATGTATACAAAATAAAAAAATCAATCTTATATATAGATATTTTTCTCTTGAATATTTAGTAATCTACAGATTCAAAAAAGCTCTAGTACCATGTTGGAATTAGCTACATAATCTAATGAATCTAATAGAAAGAATGAACAAGAGATAAAACAATATTAGTAATAAACAATAACTGTATATCCAAGATAAAAACTAAAATGAATAAATAATTCAAATATGATAAATTACTTTGATAATTCAATATTAATCTAATATAGAATACACAAATAGGCATCTCTTATATAGAGCAAGGTGTGTAAAATAAAGATCAGGGAACTCACACAACATGTGTAGTTCAACTGATATCTGACTACAATAACAGTGTAGTGCAACTCCACACTAACAAGATAGGTGTCTAACTTGTGTAAATGATCAACACAAGTGGACTACTAGTTAAGCAATCTTATCCTATCTTACCCTGAATAGTGGAGTGGAACTCCACTATAACAAGATAGGTGTCCAAGTTGACTACTAGCTAAGCAAGCTTATCCTATCTGGTGAAAATTATTAATAAACATAATAAACTAATTACAATAAATAACTAGTGCACCAATCTAAATAATAAATACAAGTAAATACAATAAAACAAATAAATGTACCAACAACAAGAATGCTATCAAGAATCGATATCTCATTCTTAAGATCGATGAGAGTAAGTGCATAGAGTTGGAGGATAATTTTGTGAACATTTTTGATAATGTGATCACGTTAATAAATAGCATAATCGTGTTATTTAATTAATGTAATCACGCTATTTAAATTATGGCTCGATAATTATTAAGTCATAATGTGATCATATTATTAAATAAAATGATCATGTTATTTTTGTTTTTAATAAAGTGATCACATTAATAATGTGATTGCATTACCTATGTCACCCAAAAAAAATAAAAACCAAAACCTGAATGCAAAATTCATCATTTTACATTCGATTTTCCTTTACTAACCTCACCTTCTACAATTGTGTTTTGGGTGAGAGAGATAAAATCTTGATAGGAAGCTACTAAATTCATCCCAAAAAACTACTAATCAATGATGCCACCACATAAAAGAGGTAAGTGCTAAAAATATACACTTTTTAACCCTAAATTTTAATAATTTTTAGTAATTTTCATTGTTTAACCATAATTTTTAGTAATTTTTACTTGTAATTTGTTTATTTTGAACATCTTGTCCTATTAACCCTCCTGACCCTCCACATAACCCTCTTGTTCTTCCTCCTAACCCTCCATAAAACCCTCTTTTTCCTCCTCCTATTCATCCACCTAACCCTTCTACAGTTCCGCAAAATCCCCTAGGTAGTTAGGAGAGTATAGTTGACAACATTATGGGAAATAAAATTGAAATTGAAGAATTAATTGGGAGAATGAGGGATCCCACTTCCACCAACACCCACCACACCCATCTAGCCAATTCCCTAGAGACATTATTAGGTTAAATAAACTTTATAATGAGTCAAATTGATAGATGGGCTTCATATCAAGATAGTTGTAGGGCTTATTATGTTGAAAAATTGTCAACACTTGATGTCAAGAAAAAATAAATATCAAAAGCCTCCATTTGTGCCTTATTCACTGACTCAACCTTCAATGCACCATTTCTGATAACTCTTAAATGTTTTCCAATCCATCGCTTCCAATATAATTTAATCATAGCCAATTTTTGGGATCGATGGTGGATGGTGTTTGATTATCCACTGTGTAACAACCATGAAGTCCCATTGTATTTTTTGAGGAAACTCTACTGTGAGTTTGTCGTCAATGAGATTCTAAACTATTTTGATTATAATGAGTTTTAGGGTCGAGGAAAAGGCTCTGCATATGATCAACCAGATACATGTCATATGCCTAACCATCCTATAAGGATCCATGTCTAAAATCCACTTGAGTTTGAGATCCCCTCCATAGTTTAGCAGGGCATGGAGATCTACACTCTACATGCTCTTAGTTCACTCATTGATACACACGTTTAGCATATGAGTAGTATTTCATAGATCGATGCTAGAGACATGTCACCTAGTGTGCATACCCGACCCCACCCTTGCAGTTCTTATGGAGTTATGTGCATTAGACCTTTTGATGATGATGACATTGGTGGTTCAGAGGGCTTGGATAATATTCTTATGAGTGATAAGTTCTTAACACGTACATTTGGTGTGCAGACATCAGCCACTACACAGATGTAGGTATATTTTATATAAATGTCATGTTAAATTTAAGTTATATTTATATATTTAATTCAACTAACAATTAATTTAAATAGAAATTGAATAATATATATGTCATATTTTATGTCATAAGAGGTGACAGTGCCTTCATTGTCACAGTTGACATTTACAACATTTGATTTAATGTAACCATTGTTTACATTTTCAGATCTAGTTATTGGCCCATCCGCTATTGCATCTGTCTTTGTTAGGATGACACCTTTTACTTATATGAAGGTAAAATTTTGAGTTAGTTATATGCTCTATGTACATTTTGTCTATGTATATTTGCCTTATAAGTTTAATTTAAATTTATATATCAAGTATCTTGATGCATAGGTTCTAACAAGTTTTCTTGATATGGATGGAAACACACACTTACCTCTACCAAATAGCTAGCTCTGATCTTTTCTTGTCCTTCTTTGTCTTTTATCTTCAACCTCTTTATCTCTTTGATCACTTTGCATTTACCTAGTCTTTATTGTTCACTCTTACTTACTCAATGGGTCCTAAGCCTCCTTGTATTTACTTAATCCTCCTTCTCTACTTGAATTAAATTTACTAATTAACTACCTCTACAATATTTATTTTTAACATCAACCTCCTCAGTTCATACTCTATTTTCATGTTCTCTCTTTTTATCCTTGCTCTGTAATTTACAATTTTCTTATGTGTTTTCATAAGTATGCATGCTACTTTGGTTTTTTCCTTCCACAATACTCATAAGACCATCTAACTACTGAATTAAATTTCATTTCATGCATCCAACCATTCCACACAACCCATAAGCTTCAACTCTTCACTTAACTCTTCTTTCCTTTTTGACACTTTCCTTCTACTAACCCTTTTTTTAGGCAAACCTCCTTGTTCTGAGTAAACTAAAAATCTCCCAACCAAACAAAACACACATTTAGATACCCATTTTCATCACATAGCTCATGTAAGGACTTTCATAATTTAACTCTCTTAGGAGAACACCTAACTCAACACCCCTCATGACTAATTAGGTCTCATAGGCCTAATTCAAGGCTACTGACTATGAAACCATACCATATAGACTCAAATAAACTTCGAACCTTCAAAATCCTATTCCTCCTATATAAAGACACCTGTCCACAAATTTTAATGACTTTTAATTAGTTAAATCACTTGTTATCCATTTTCCAGTTTCAAACCCTAACTTGTGTTATCTCAGTCCTACACCTAACTGAGAGGATAATAAATGAGATAGAATGACCTTTTGAACCTTATCAAAGCTTTTAAGGCTTGAAATTGATCTAACCTTACCCCACACATATTTTCAAACTATTAATTTTCCTTTATCAATACTAAATCACTCCCAACATGTAGTTTTACAAAAAAATTGTACCCCTCCAACATGACTATGTCAAAAAATAGGATATAATAAACCCTTAAGACCCTTTGCCTTAATTTGAGAGAAATTAAAAGAACCACACACATAGAAAAATAATATCCCACAACATTCATAATACCTTAAATCCTCAACTATATTTCCAAGAACTCTATATGGTCTGTCTTTATGACTATGCAAACTTAGAATTGTTACTAATTGGGTTGTCTATAGTCTTCCCATGTATTTTGCATTTACTCAATAGTATTGATACTTTAAATGTGTTTACATTAATTTCATAGAGCTCCTCTATCCCTTACTCATCTTTCAATCATTTATAATGACACTTTAAATTGTGTTAGGACTTAAAAACTTTTAAATTAGATTTAATATAACCATAAATCAGATCTAACTTATGCAATAATATGCATCATAGAAACATTCCTCAAATCATAGATATTATGAAAGCATATAAATGGAGAGAACAAGAATCAATCACACATAACATAGATCTACCATTTCTCACCCAATGTGGGATACATCCACCAAGAAAGTTCTCAAATAAAATAGTAATCTAAAACAAGATTACAATGAACTCTCCTAGAGATAGAAAAATATCCTGTAAAAAATGTTGCACAAAAAGCTTCAATTTCACCTGCACAATGTTGTATCTCATAAGCTACTATATCACACCCTACAATAAGCACCTGCACTTTGTTAAAACACCTGCACTTTGACTCTAATCCTCAAAACCACACCCTGCAAATAAACCATCAACCTCTAAAGGCCACACCACACCCTGTATATATAACAAATAAAGGAAAATCCACAAAAGGAGGATAAATGTGCAATGTTTATCTAAGATAAGAAATATCCAACATGTGACTACCCTCCTCCACCTAATCAAGCTCATCCAAAATCTCATCCATGAAGGAACACACCAAGATTGGGTTTCCACCTTTCAAGGGCACATTTACCAACACCATGTGATCACAACCAACTCCTTGCAACAAGGAAGGCAACACATTTTATAAGGAACAACCAACTCCCTCAAAACAGGGAAGTCAACATGGAAAATAGACATCTAACAACTAATTCCATAAAACATGGAAACATAGAAATCAGATAAAATAAGAAATATTCCACTCACATGTGGAACAAGGTTCCACAAAAGGTGGGGTGGGGAAAAATGTGCTCCCCAAATTTGTGGAGATCTCTAAGCCCCCAAAATGCATTCCTATGGTCATGTGATAGCCCCAAATGGATCCACACTCAATAATCTCCCACTTGGAGACTGTTTCTCTTGAATAAAATCTATCACTACTCCATGACCACTAAGGCCAACCAAATCTGAACATAGTCTCAACTTATCCAATGTGACCACCTTGGTCATCATATCCACAAGATTTTGGCTAGTATGAATCTTCTCCAACTTCACCAAGTTCTCCTTCAAATTTTTCCTGATGAAGTGACAATGTAACTAAATGTGTTTCATCCTCAAATGGAAAGTAGAGTTCTTTGCCAAATGAATAGCACTCTGAATATCACTATGTAGTCTCCCAACTTCTTTCTCATGCCCTAATTATCAAAATAAATCCTGTAATTAAATCATCTCCTTGATAGCCTATTTGGTAGCAACATACTCTACCTTTGTGGTTGACAAAGCCACAACTTTTTGTATCATGAAAATCCAACTAACTATTGTATCTCTAATAATTAATATATAACCTGTCATGCTTCTCCTGCTATCAATATCCCTTTCCATATCTATGTCTACACAACCATACAAAGTGGTATCTGATCCACCATAACATAATGCAAAATCCATAGTTCCTCTTAAATACTGAAAAATCCATTTCACTACCTATCAATGCTCATAACCTAGATAACTCATATACCTACTCACAACTCCCACTGCTTGGGTAATATCCAATCTAGTACAAACCAAGGCATACATCAAGCTACCAACTATCGATGAGTAAGGTAACTTGGACATCTTAATCTTTTTAGCTTTCATATTGGGACACTACTCCTTTGATAATCTAAAGTGGCTTGCCAAAGGAGTACCAATAGATTTAGCATCCAACATGCTAAACTTTTCCAATACTTTCTATTCATACTCTGATTGGGATAAGATCAACATATTCTCCTTCCTATCATGAGAAATCCTCATACCAAGGATTTGCTTTGCAGCACCAAAATCCTTCATAGAAAAGGAGTCACAAAGTTGTTTCTCGAGCATATGAATATGTTGTATGTTCTTTCTTGCAACTAACATGTCATCAACCTACAAGCGTAATATAATAAAGGAACCATCATAAAAAAGTTTGTTGTACATGCAATGGTCATAATAACACCTTTGATATTCTTGTTCCAACATAAAACAATCAAATTTATTATACCATTATGATGGAGCTTGTTTTAGGCCAAACAAGCTCTTCTATAGTCTACACACATAGTTCTCCTTCCCTTTGACCTCATATCCCTATGGCTGATTCATATACAATTCTTCATCCAAATCACCATGAAGAAAAGAAGTTTTCATATCTAACTGTTCTAAGTGCAAATCCTAACTACAACTAAACCAAAAACAATTCGAATAGAAGTCATTTTTATAATAAGAGAGAAAATCTCATCAAAATCAATACCTAATTTTTGTGAAAACCCCTTGACCACCATCTTGGCCTTATACCTTTTTCTCCCTTCATCTTTTTATTTTATTTTGAAGATCCACTTGTTTGGAAATGCACTCTTGCCCTTGGGTAGCCTTACCAAATCCCATGTTTAGTTCTCCATGAGAGCTCTATGTTGCTCATCCATGGCTTACTCCCATTTCATCCTGACATCTACCTACATTAATTCCTCATAACACTTTGGTTCTCCATTATTAGTGATTAATAAATAATTCAAAGAAGGAGAAAAACATTCAGGTGCTCTTTTTACCCTAGAAGACCTTACCATAGGAGTTTGGGGTCCTTGTGTAGAAGGTTCCTGAACTGATCCATTAAATACTTTGCCGTCCGCATTATCATCCAATGCTATGTACTCTTTCTGTTTATGTTCTTGTTCCTATAACTGATCCTTATACATGACTTTTTTTATTAAAGACTACATCTCTAGACCAAAATATTTTCTTATTTTTAATGATCCATAAACAAAAACCAAAGTCATCCTCACTATGTCCAACAAATGTGCATTTCTCTAATTTAGCCTCAAACTTTGTCTTATCCTCTTTCTTAATGAGAGCAAAAGCCTCACATCCAAAGAATCTAAGAAAATAATAATCAACATTATTACCAAACCAAGCTTGTTCACGAATGCCTCAATCCAAAGGCATAAAAGGTCTTCTATTAATCAAATAAAATATCGTGCTAACTACTTCTACCCAAAATTGTAAAGGCAACCCTGCATGTAACCTCATTCTCCTAGCACATTCCATTATTATTCTGTTCATCCTTTCAGATACCCCATTCTGATGTGGATTTCTTGGAATCATCCTTTGTCCATGGATTTCATTGTTAGAACAATAATCAAATAAAGTATTACTATAATACTCAACTTCATTTCTGATCTAAGATATTTTAATTTGATACCTATTTCATTCTCAACCAAGTATTTTCACTTCTTAAAAGTGTTAAATACATTAAACTTATTTTTAATGCAATAAACCCAAACTTTCCTAGTCGCATCATCAATAAAAGTAACATAATAATTGGATCCACTAATAGAAGACACTTGAGCTGGTCCCCATACATCTGAATGTACTAGATCTAACTTGTGCTCTTTCTTTGTGGGTCCAACCTTCAGGAACTTAACCGACTTCTATTTTCCATACACACAATTCTCACAGAAATCTAGATCTAGATATTTCAATCTAGGCAACTTATCTTTTAAGATCTACATGCCCTTATGGCTCATATAAATGAGCCTATAATGCCACATAGTTTCATCTCCATCTAAAACAAATAAATCAATAGAATCAAAAATATTAGTCAAATATAAAGTACCAAATTTATTACCTCTCAAAATCACAAGAACACCTTTGGTAACTTTCCAAGAATCTGCAATAAACAATATTGAACATCCCTCACTAGTCAATTACCCCACTGAAACCAAATTTTGTCTCAACATGTGCACGTGTCTAACATCCTTAAAGATCTAGGTGTTCTTATTCTGAATTTTAACCTAAACACAACCTTTCCCTACCAGCTCACATGGTTCATCATCATCAAGATAAACATGTCCTAAATTCTCTTGAACATAATCAGTAAAATAATGCCTGTGGTGTGGCATGAAAAGAAGCCCCTGAATATAATAGCCAAGACTCAAAAAAACTATCCATAGAAAGAATTAAGGCATATTGACATGATTTACCTGATGTCACATTTATCTCATTCATTTCCTCCTTGTTGGCATTCTTAACCTGAAGTGACCAATAATCCTTTTCTGAGCGTCGACTCTTCCCACAATCTCAACATATCATCTTGGATCTAGATCTAGACTTAGATCTACCCTTTGACTTTCCATGATTGATTTTTCTCTTGTCATTTTGCATCCCTCTAGTATCAATAGATAAATAATTACCTGAAGATGATTCACCAGTGCTTTTCCTTCACATCTCCTCGCTAAGGATCACACCTACAACATCCTCAAAATTCAAGCTTCTCTTGGCAGGGACTGCATTACTCATAGACATAACCAAACTATCCTAACTATTAGGCAAAGAACATAAGATTAGAAAAACTCTAACTTCATCATCAAAATTAATTTCAACTGAAGTGAGCATACTTACAATCATATTAAAATCATTTAGATGATTAGCAATTGAACCATTCTTAGACATTTTCATGTTAAACAATGTTTTTATAAGAATTTTTTTATTAGAAGTAGAGGGTTTCTCATATAACTTTCCAAGTTTATCCATGAGATCCTTTATGTTTTTCTCATTAAAAATATTAAATGCAACAGAAGATGCAAGGCATAACTGAATGGCTCCCAATGCCTTCCTGTCGAGTAATGACCAATCTACATCACTCATACTTACAAGTTATTCTACTTGCCCCTCCAAAGGGAGATGAAACTCCTTCTGATACAGGTAATCCTCCATCTAAATTTTCCATAAACCAAAATGCTTACCATCAAAATTCTTAACTCTGAATCTGATCTCTTCTCCCATAGCTCCCACTCTAGCTAATAGCCTTCCTATGATTTACCAAGTCAGGAAAACACAACCAATGGCTCTGATACCAGTTGTTGGGAATTAAAAAATTTTAAATCAGATTTAATATAGCCATAAATCAGATCTAACATATGCAATAACATGCATCATGGAAACATTCATCAAATCATAGATATTATGAAAGCATAAAAATGGAGAGAACAAGAATCAATCACACATAATATACATCTACCATGGTTCACCTAATGTGGGATACATCCACCAAGAAAGTTCTCAAATAAAATAGTAATCTAAAAAAAGATTACAATAAACTCTCATAGAGATAGAAAAATCTCCTATAGAAAATGTTGCACAAAAAGCTACACTTTCATATGCACCTGCATAATACTATATCTCACAAGCTATTATACCACACCCTACAATAAACATCTGCACTTTACTAAAACACCTATACTTTGAATCTGATCCTCAAAGCCACACCCTGAAAATAAACCATCAACCTCTAAAGGCCACACCACACCTTGCATATATAGTAAATGAAGGAAAATCCACAAAAGGAGGATAAATGTGCAATGTTTATCAAAGATAAGCATTATCCAACATGTGACAACCCTCCTCCACCAAAGCAAGCTCATCCAAAAGCTTAGAACATGCCAAGATTGGGTATCCACCTTTTAAGGGCACAATTACCAATACACTATGTGATCATAACCAACTCCTTGAAACAAGGAAGGCAACACATTTTCCAAGGAACAACCAACTCCCTCAGAATAGAGAAATCAACATGGAAAATAGACATCTGACAACCAATTTCATAAAACATAGAAACATAGAAATTAGATAAAATAAACAATATTCCACTCACATGTGGAGCAAGATTCCATAAAAGGTGGAGTGGGGAAAAATGTGATTCTCACATTTATAGATCTCTCTAATCCCTCAAAATGCATTCTTATGGTCATGTGATAGCCCTAAAGGGCTCCACACTCAACAAACTGACTATGTTCTCTTCTTTCTGACTGTGCCTAAAGATAGATTATTAAAACTTGGGTTTCACCACTTTGAACCTATAAAATACTGACTTGAATATTCTTTTAATATAGATATGAATGCCACAGGATTGATCATAAACTGCTAGACACTTATTTACATTTTACTCTATCCAAATAATCTTTACAAGTAAGGACAAAGTTCTTAATATGTCTCATATTCTTTTTCTCTCCCTAACTCTACCTTCTTGAAGTGCTACTATTCTTTCTACCTCCTACTCTTCCACTCACACTTCCTACATGTATTAAATTTTTTATATTACCTCCATCATGCAAACTAATTACTATTCTTGGCCATTGCATATTGCATGGCAGTTACACTTCCATGATTCTTGGTTTATATTATATTTTTATGATATGCACATTGAAATATGTTTCCATATACATCTTGGTTTACATTGAGAAAAATTTACCATATATATCTTTGATACTTTATATAAAAGTAAGTGAAACCTTGTTTATATGAATAGTTGATGGCTGAAGTAGACACTCTCCCTCTCTGTGAGCCAAGATAGACATAGACATTGCTATTGTAATGTCATCTGTATAAGCGTTGATCAAGGTATGTATTAAATTGTAATTTTGAATTGTAAAAATAGACTTGTTTTAATAATTTTAATACATACTTGGGAAAAATATAACTTATGTGAATGTATTATGTATGCAAGGTTGTCCTATGACATCTAATAGTCCCAGTCAGATGATTAGTAGGGAAACTTCTCATATTTCTTCCATATTTTAGATGCTTATTCAAATAGTTGAGCCTACCATTGACTTTTTTTAGCATCAAAAATATATTGAGTAGGATCGCAAGCTTGCAATAAGTGCATGTTTAAATGATTTTTTTATTGTAGTTTAAAATTAATTTCTTAACAATTGGTTAAACGTGTTTTATTTATTTTTTATAATAATACTTGTATTTGAAAATGTTCATTTTTAAGTGAGCTATGAGTGTAGGACCCACAATTAGACCTTGGATTAATCAAAGGCATTAGAGGGGTCTCCATCTACTAGTAGGGCATCCTAGGGGGAGTCTTATTCAAGGAAGGTAAAGAGAGGGAGTCTATTTGATGAATAGGATGTCTTACACGACATGTGTTTTTTTGTAAGCCTATATGGTAATTTATGAATTTTTGGCATTGTATATATGTATATGACATTCACCCAACATTAGATACTATGTTGGTAGATGTAATTTTTTGTATGTCTATCACGAAAATCTATGTGTTATTGACATTATACACATGTGCCTATATTGTATGCCTATCATGGCAATCTATCTAATTTATATTCAGTTTTTATTTCATTATATGTTATTATATAGTGTTGTTTTGAGCTTCCAAACTATTATCTATCAAATCTCATATTTAATGTTGTACACAAATGAGGATTAAAAAATTATTCTTTTCAATGCTATAAATATCAGATCTCCCATATTTTTTTAAATTAAAGTTTTTATTTCATTGTGTGTAGTGGAAATGACTAATGACACTCTTATCTATTTTATATTTATCATCACCCACTTACAAATTTTCAATTGATCATTAACATAATTTGATTAAACTTAAAACCCAGACCCAATCATGTTCAAACTGGTATAATGCAAAGACATAAAATCATTCATAAATCCCTACAAATTTATCACTCAAAGAACTATACCTGTAAGTTACCCAATATTTCACCTTCACCTGGCTCTAATGCCTTTTTAACTAGCTTTTATTGAAACTAGGCCTACTTCTTGTATGCCTTCTATGATTCTTGTTCTTTTATATTTTCCCTCACCTCTCGAATAATCTTTATCAATACCTATTCTGTACTCAACTCCTTTTGGTGACCATGTACATGGTTTACTTCATCTTTGCAGCTTTATTTTTGCTAAACTTGCAAGATGAAATTATACTTGACTTTGAATATAATGTCTTTAGTTGGAGAAAAGGTTAGCTTACTGACTTGAAATAGAATATTCACTCATGAGATAATGATCCATCTTTGGCAAAAACCCTTTATCATCCCCCAATACCACCTAATGCACAGTTTGTTCTTCTATATTTAAGAAGGATATGAAAGTATTATTCATATTATTTAATATCATGAATAATTCCAAAGTCACTTATTTCCTCTTGTTCTCAACTTGATTCAAAATCCACTCTCAAATAATCTTCTTATAAACTAGTCAATTACTCATTGGTCTGCTCTTAACTAGTCACCAATCTCTTAGATCTACCCTCCTTATTTTGAATAATATTCTTTAAGAAACTTTGGATAGGTCTTAATAAAAATAAAGGATTTATGTAGGTGTCAAAACTTACAATAAATCAACTAACTATAGCTCTCTAAGAGATTGAGCTCTCTAAGAGATTGAGCTCTCTAAGAGATTGAGCTCTCATTCTTAAATTCTATCTTTTTAAGTTTCTAGGTCTCTACACCTAGTTGTTGATCCAATAGGGCAATTTATCAAAATAGATTTTGTATCTATTAAAAATTATGTTTCTAGTATTATTTTAGAAATTTTAACATGTTATAACCCTTACCCAAGTTTATATAACTCAAATCAACAAAAAACACATCTTACCCAAGTTTTAACATGTTTTACAAGCTATAAATTTAGCAAAACTATTATTTTGATGATTCTTGACCAAAAAATGACACTGCCAACACATTCAGGGGGTGGATAATGTCTAGGACTAGGTTTTTTGCCTCTCATCAGGCCTGATCGACAAACTCAGCACCCATTTCAACCTCAAGAATGCCCATCCCAATACAATAAAAATGTAATTTTTTAGCCTAAGTTCAAACATGCATAAAATGAAACCTATAATTCATTTACATGAACCATCAGATATCTACCCTACCTATTTAATCCCTTTATTATAACCCTGGAACACTCAGGTGGAACCTTAGAGAGCAATATGTTGGACAAGTTGCAATGATGGGTCAAAAAATATAACTTTTTGACATTGAACAAACAACTTCTTGAGCTCCAACTGCCATTTCTGCCTCTAGGACCTCCACTTGAGAATATATCACTTCAGTCACATACATATAAAAAAATTACATGTTATCACACTTCCATGATGTTCAAATCCACCCAAAAGTGCATTTTCACTACTGTTCTGGAGCATGAAAATACTAAAAATAAATGTTGTCAAAATTTTAGTTGTAAAATTGTGGTTTTGATGCTTCTTGACCAAAAAATGACACCGCCAACACATCCAGGGGGAGGATAATATCTAGTACCAAGTTTTTTCTTCCCATCAAGCTCTATCGACAAACCCATGACCATTTCGACCTCAAAAATGCCCTTCCCAATATAAGAAAAATATAATTTTTAGCCTAAGTTCAAACACACATAAAATGAAAGTTGTAAGTCATTTATGTGAACCATAAAATCATTAACCTACCTATTTAATTCTTATAATCACACCCTAGATCACTCAATTGTAACCTTCAAGAGAAATCCATTTGATAAGTTATTGTGATGGGTCCAAAAATACAACTTTTTGGTATTGAACAAGCAACTTTTTGAGCTCCAATTGTCATTTCTATCTCCAAGAGCTCCAAATGAGAATCTATCACTTTAATCACATCCAAATAGATAAATTACATTTTATCATAAAACACTAACAACAAATGTTATCAAAGTTTAAGTTATGGTTACAAAACTATAGTTTTAATTCTTTCTGAACAAAACATGACACTACCAACACATTAAAAGGGGTGGATAATGTCTAGGACCAGGTTCTTGGCGTCCTATTAGACCTGATCGACAAACCCACCATCCATTTCAGCCTAAAAAATGCCCTTCTCCATACAAGAAAACTGTGATTTTTTAGCCTAAGTTCAAACCACATAAACTGAAACCTGTAAGTCATTTACATGAATTATCATATCCCTACCCTAAATATTTAATCCCTCTAATTGTAACTCAAAGCACTTAGGTGGAACCTTCAATAGCAATCTGTTAGATAAGTTGCAGTGATGGGTCCAAAAATGCAACTTTTTGGCATTGAACAAGCAACTTCTTAAGCTCCAACTACCATTTCTACCTCTGGGACCTCCACTTGGGAATATATCACTTTGACCACATCAAAATAGGTAAATTACATGTATTTACACCACCAAAATATTCAAAACCACTTGGAAATGCATTTTCACTATTGTTCCAGAACACAAAACACTAACAACAAATGTTGTCAAAGTTTAAGTTGTGGTTATAGAACTATGGTTTTGATACTTCTTGACTAAATAATGACACTAAAAACACATATATGGGGTATATAATGTCTAGGAATAGGTTCTTGGCCTCCCATCAGGTCTGATCGATAAACCCACCACCCATTCTAGCCTCAAGAATACCCTTCATAATACAAGAAAAATGTAATTTTTTAGCCTAAGTTCAAACACACATAAAATTAAATGTGTAATTCATTTCTATGAAATTTTAGATCCATCCCCTACCTCTTTAATACATTTAATCACACCTTAGAGCACTTAGGTGGAACCTTTGAGAGCAATCTGTTGGACAAGTTGTAATGAGGAGTTCAAAAATACAACTTTTTGGCATTAAACAGGCAACTTCTTGAGCTCCATTTGCCATTTCTACCTTCAGGACCTCCACCTGAGAATCTATCACTTTTATCATATCTAGATAGGCAAATTACATGTTATCACACTGCCAAAACATTCAAATCCACCCATAAGTGAATTTTCACTATTGTTCTAGAGCATGAAAACATTGACAACAAATATTGTTAAAGTTAAAGTTATGGTTGTATAACTATGGTTTTGATGCTTTCTAACAAAAAATTGACATTACCAACAAGTCTTGTGGGGTAGGTAACATTTAAGACTAGGTTCTTGTCCTCCTATCACCCACTTCGACCTCAAGAACGCCCTTTCTAATACAAGAAAAATGCAATTTTTTAGCCTAAGCTTAAACACACATAAAACAAAATTTGTAAGTCATTTCTTGAGCTTCGATCACATCAAACCTAAGCTTTGATCATGTCTAAATTGAGATTCTCTTAGCTTAAATAATATAAATTTCTCTACTAATAGTGTCAACCATGTAAAGGTGGAAGCTTATCTGACACCACTAACCTACAAAAAATTATACAATTAAAAATAGAATTCATATGTATTACCTAGAAAATAAAAGCATTTGGTAAAATTGATTACATATACATTTGAAAATTCAAAATACCTATGTATTTTAATCTAATGAACCACTAGGATCTGCTTTAACCTTTATAGTATCAAGAATAGCTTCATGGTCTAACTCCTAAACTTTCCATAGTTTCATGTTTAATGGCCTCCCATGATATTTTTGTAATTGAATATTCATTACAAGAATCCAAGTTGAAAAGTGCAGTACCTTCCTGTGTGTTTCAAACTCTTCAAACAACCATTGATTTGAATATTTTATAAGATATCATCAAAACCAAGTTCCAGTGACTACCACTAACCTAGTGGGATAGTCAATGTTTTCTCCATATATAACTGGGGAAGTTAATTTTTTCTCTCTCTCTATACATTGACACAAGTAATAATCAATGCCCTCTTCATTATCCTCATCTCCAATAACTAAAAAAACATGCCCTGTATCACAAAAAAACATTTTTAGCAACAATATGAATATATATAATGAGAATAAATTGTACATAATGAAAAATATTCTACCTGGCTACACTAGATCAGATACATGGTCAAAGTCATCTAATGATGTCATATTTGTAAGTTACAATGTTGTTGGAACCTGATATGTGTTGATTCGAATTAAAGGTTTGGAACTCCAATCATCCACCCACTCATGTGATCCACACTCATTCTAAATAAAATCCATGCATGCAGAACAAAAACATGCCAGATGTCTTGTATGAATAGTCTAAGAACTTGCATTTGAGCTACGAAATGAGTGGAGATCACTTGAACTCATTAGAGTCATACAATCTTCATGCTTTGCCAAGTGTTCTTCCTCTATTAAACATAAATGTCTATGAACATTAAAATTTGGTTGAGCACCATGACACATGTTCTCATTACACCATTCAACCACATTTTTTGCATTTATCAAATGAACACCCTCTTCAAATTTTAATTCCTCCCTTGTAATAGCTCTTTTTACACATGCTTTAACACCATCATGCTTCCATTTACCATGGCCATCCTTGGTGAAACTCTAAATGTGTTTTACACCAGTGGTAACACACATCCTACTCAACCAATAAAACATCCATGCATTTTTAAATTACGATGCATAATTATCTGACCAAATGTAATGTTGATTGAAAGTACTGTTCCTCTAACTCAGCTATTCATATAAATTTTAAAAAGAACCTTGGACATACTATAAATAATGTGATCAGTCATCACTGATATAGAGATGGTACTTCCTTAATATTTTTTGTTGTTTCTCTATACTCTCAGGTGCATGCATGAACACTATATGCACAAATATGGCAACTTATTATGAGTTGTAATACTATAATTAAACTTCCATTTGGGGTTTAAATGTGTAACTTTTAGCAAAGTTAACTACTAAAATAATCAAACCAAGTGGGAATGTATCCTTGCTTATCTTGAAATGTTCATCCAACCATCTAGCCCTGTGTGTGTGCCTTGCATACTCATCAACAATGTTCTCCCAAAATTTGACCAAAAATTCAAAAATAGGTATCTTTTTGTAACAAGCTCACAACTTTTAGATTCTTTGCCATCTTTTAATTGATAAGTCACTAATTTATATTTGCTTAAACCAACTAATTCTTTTCCAATTTCACTTGTAATCTCCTCCTGGATACATTTTCTTAATTTTGATAATCTACCACAAATGTTATAATTTCCATTTAATCATGATTTGTTGTAAAATAATTATCCATCTGATCTTTCATAAAAGATAGTTGGAATAAATTCCCTAGCTAATTTTGGTGGTAATTCAATGCCACACTCCTACAAAATGTTATTAGTATGTAAAGTACAATGAATATGGCAAAAACATCATAGTGCATTGAAAATTAAACATGTTGCCTACAACAAGTGGTGCGTGTGTGATTTATTTTTACATAAAAATGTTTGGCCATCTCAAAATATATGACAAATAGAAATTTGTGAATGTTTTTCTAAAAATTTAGAGTATAATTGTGTTTGATTCATATCCAATAAATGTTTTGGATGCAATTCATGGTTACGATAACTAACTCTTATTTTCCCTACATCTCTTGCATTGGGTGAAACTCTTGTATTGTCTTTCCAAAATTGAACAAGTAACTCTTTGAAAGTATCAATGATAGCCTTGTCCTTTCATGGAAGTCTTCCAAAGAATGCCCATAACTCATTAGTATTAGGTTCATTAAGTCTTTCATGTCTTTCAATTGCTTTCATTAATGTTTTTCTATTTATATTAAGTGTTTGGTTTATTTTTGAAACCATTTATTTTTTTCCTATTTGGTCACTTACTGCACAAGTTGTAAGTATATTTCAGGTAGCATTACAATCTTGGGTGCATAATTTTTGACCTATACTATGATATGCATCATGTAGATTTTCAGCAATTTCATTATTTTCATCATCCATGTTAGATGTTCTTAGTCTTAATGTGTACATTATAGGTCTCATCTTAATCAATGAAATAAATAATTGACATCTTTGACTATCATAATCCAATTTATGAAAGAAAGTATCCCAAATTTGTTGAGCCAGTCTTTTTGAATGGCGATCATACATTTTGTTATGTATTAGTTCTAAAATATTTTATTGATTTCATTTAAGTACTTGTATTTTCTATGCAAAATTCTTGGAGGTGTTATTAATAGTGGAATTTTTTGAGAGGGTGTTTCAAAATCATTATAAATTTAATTATATAGAGGTGGAATGACATTTTATTCACTGTTTATTTCTTCATTATATGTTTCCATGATTTTTTTTTTGAAAAAATAGGGGTAAAAACTTTATTGAAACTTAGAACAACTGAATATAGAACAACCTAGGGCCAACACCCCAAGAACCACCAAAAACTACAAAAACAACAAGAAAAAGAAAATCACTCTCCAGTACCTCTCTCATCTTCTACAATAATCCTCTCTAGGTTCTGAGGTAACGCGTAGGACATCTGCTCCCAAACATCGATCTTCTGGCCATCTATATCTTCTAATGCCAATTTTGCCAGGCAATCGGCTGCCCTGTTCCATTCCCTAGGAACATGAGCATAAGACACTAAATCCATACAAGAACTAACCTGAAGTATCTACTGAACTAACATAGACAGCTGCCATCTAACATCAGAGATCTTCCTCTCAAGAAGTAGATTGACCAGGACTTGAGAGTCGGCTTCACAAATCACCTTCCTCCACCCTAGATCATAAGCTCGCTTCAAAGCATATAGGAATTCCAAGCCTTCCATCCTATTAATGGTTTATACCCCTTTATTAGCCACAAAAATAAAAACTACTGAACTAGAAGAATCCCTACCAATCCCACCAATCCCAGTCGACCCTGGATTACCCCTAGATGAACCATCCGTATTAATTTTCAAAAAACCAACGGGAGGTGGCAGCCATTTCCCCATCCTTTAAACTCTATGTTTCACATGTCTACCTCTCCTGATGCACGCTGAGGCCAGAGATGTACCCTGTATGCCCAACTTGTCAACTATCTTAGCATTGCTCTTCTCCAGTGGCAGAATAATTCCACTCTTAGCTTCTAAAGTTTCTTGGATCATTCCCAAGATTCTAGTCTAAACCTATTGAGTCCCCAATTTTTCCCCCCAAAAAATTTTGTGATTCCTTTCCAACCAAATTTTCCATAGCAGAAAGATAGGACCAGCATACCAGACACCCTGCAGGAAGGGAGCCCAGGAGGGGGGCCTCCCCAATCTCATCCAAAAATCTGTCAAGGAGAATGCATGAATACATTGGCATTTCCACACTTCCCACCAGAAATGCCATAATGAATTGTGAAGGGGCAACGGAAGAATAAGTGCTGAGAAT
Source organism: Torreya grandis (assembly GCA_037957365.1). Classification (NCBI taxonomy): domain Eukaryota; kingdom Viridiplantae; phylum Streptophyta; class Pinopsida; order Cupressales; family Taxaceae; genus Torreya; species Torreya grandis. Next base: position 1,304,897 of record JARHVA010000116.1, on the reverse strand, counting down.
CTTCCTCCCCACCACTATAGAGAACACACCTCAAAGGGCCAGCAAAGCCCCTCTTCCAGATATTTTCCCAAGTCAAGCATCTATTCCAAGCCAAAGTCTAAATAAAGCAATTACACTTTGGCCAAGAAAATCTATTCTAGACTTTTTTTCACCAATGAACTTCCCTCCCCCCATCTAGGTGCTGAGAGATTAACTCCTGATAACCAGAAGACATAGTGTACGTACCCTTAGGATTGAGGGCCCAAGCCAAAACATCACTATCCATAAGGGCGCTAAAGTTGCGACAAGAAAGAATGTAATGAAGTTCAGCACACTCTACCTCCAACCCAAAAATAGACCACTCTCCTGGGGTCTTTCATCTTGCTTCCACCACCTGCCCATGAAGGGAAAGGGTCTTAAAGCCACCCACCCTCGTCCAACCAGCCTCACAAAACCTTTGTGACAATATACCTAAGTGAGGATATTGGGTAACTATGGGAGGGTAGCCATCCCAAGAGTCTTGCCAAAACTGTGCCTCCATCCCATTCTTGCAAATCTAGAATAGTCCATGCTTAATGAGCGCAACCCCTTTCTTAAGTGTAGTCCAGATCACCAAACCTTTCCCTGCCAAGATATACTGAGGGGCATCTTTTTGGGGGATCCTAAAAAGGTACTTATGGGATAAGATTCTGGCCCACACCCGGTCCTGTTCCACGCACCACTACCAATATAATTTTGCTACCAGAGCTGTACTAGAAAGTAATGACTACCTTAAGCCAAGACCACCAAACCCTTTTGGGCTACAAACTGCCTCCTACTTAATAAGGCTCCATTTAGTTGATGATAAATTACCAACCCATAAAAACTGTCTTGCTAAGGAATCGAGGCCTCTAACAAAGCTCACCGGTGCCACCTGGATCATACACCTATATAGAGGAAGCGCCTACACTACCAATTGAAGCAGCTAAACCTGACCAACAAAGGACTGTTAGGTATGTGGAGCTAAAAGCTTCACCATGGAGCATAGACAAACAGGTTCGGGTCTACACAGACGCCGGCGTCGGTCAGGAGCGACCGACGTCGGTCAGTTGCAGTTCAGAGGCGCCGACGTCGGCAGTATGGTCGGCCGGCGACGGTCACAGGCGAACAGACAGGAACCGACGTCGGTTACCTGCGTGTCCAGAGAGCTATTTCCGAGGACAGAAGCGAGTGTTTGCATGATGAGTTTGAGTTGTAGACTCATGCTCGCGTCTCTATTGTTAGCAATGTTATTTTTTAGAGCCCTTGTTGAAGAGGCTTAACTGTTTGTTGTAAGAGCATGCTTAAGTTTCCTATTTTCTATATGTAGGAGAGATCTTCTAAGCTATTGTATGATGAATGTATGAGAGAGTGTAATTGTGTACGAAGTAGAACATTGTGAATGTTTGAAGGACTGTACTTTAGAGAGAACTCTTAAGGAATAGAGATCTAGTGAGAGATCTTGTGTGCATCTGAGAGAGGTGTGGAAGAACAAAGTTCTTCATTTGTATTCCTATTGTAAAGAGTTTTTAATACAAGTTTTCAGGGTGTTTTCTTGTATATCTTGTTCTGTGCTATTTATCATTTCAGTTACTTATCTATCTGATTTATTTCTGCATTGATTGCTTTCATAAGTGTAATCCATTGTTGGTTGATCCCCAACAAGTGGTATCAGAGCTCAGGTTCACTAACAGGTGGTTCAGATCTGTGTAGTGTGTTCGGATTACAGGTTGCTCACAGGGATTTCTGTTTGAGTGGGAGAAGCAATGGCAGAGGAAAGTAAGTTGAGAATGGAAAAGTTTAATGGCAAGAACTATCAGCACTGGAGAATGCAGATAGAGGACTATCTGTATCAGAAGGATCTTTACTTACCGTTAGGTGGGATAGCAAAGAAGCCCAAGGACATGGAGGATGAAGAATGGGAAGTTCTTGACAGAAAGGCTCTTGGTTCTATAAGACTGAGTCTGGCCTCCACTGTGATATCTAATTTGTCACAGGCAAAAACTATGGTAGAGTTAATGACCACGTTAGCAAATTTGTATGAAAAACCCTCCGCTTCAAACAAGGTATATTTGATGAAGCAGTTGTTTAATTTACATATGCAAGAAGGTGGATCTGTTTCTAATCACCTGAATGATTTCCATGGTATTGTTAATCAGTTAAGTTCTGTTAATATTTCATTTGAAGATGAAATAAAGGCTCTTTTAATTTTATGTTCTTTGCCTGAAAGCTGGCATGGCTTGGTAATGGCAGTTTCTAATACTGCTTCTGCTTCGAATATTTTAAAAGTAGAGGATGTGGTTAGTGTTATTTTGAATGAGGAAATACGCAGGAAAAGCACAGAAGAGACTTCTGGGACATCCGGGAATGCTTTAAATTTCGAGAGCAGAGGAAGGCAAAAAGAAAGGAGCAAGAGGAGATCAAGATCTAAGTCTAAGGGAAGAGGCAGATCCAAATCCAGGAATGGCAGAAGGCCACAATGTTGGAATTGTGGAAAGTTGGGGCACATAAGCAGAGATTACTGGTCAAAGCCTAAGGAGGACAATCAGCACGAAGGAAAGGAAGAGACAAAGGTTGCAGGTATTGCACAGGATGCTCTTATTTTCTCTTTGCATAATAACATAGAATCTTGGGTATTAGATTCTGGTGCGTCTTTCCATGCTACCCCTAACAGAGAATATTTCAGTGACTATGTCCATGGAGATTTTGGAATAGTATACTTAGGGGATGATGAGCCTTGCAAGATTATTGGCAAAGGTAAAGTGCAGCTAAAGATGCAGAATGGCAACACATGGGTGTTGAGGGATGTGATGCATGTTCCTAGTTTGAAGAGAAATCTGATTTCTGCAGGTAAGCTTGGTGATGAGGGTTGTACAGTAACTCTCACAGCAGATTCTTGGAAAGTGACCAAGGGTGCACTTGTTATGGCCAGAGGTAAGAGAGAAGGTACTCTCTATTTGTGTAATTGTATTACTAACAAATCTCCTTCAGTTTTATCTACTTCAGATGTGGATGCTAAATTGTGGCACTCAAGGCTTGGCCACATGAGTGAGAAGGGGATGTCTATCCTTAAGTCTAAAGGTATGCTTTCAGATTTGAAAAGTATGGATCTAGAATTTTGTGAGCATTGTGTGTTTGGAAAACAGAAAAGGGTTAGTTTTCTAAAGACTGGGTCTACTAAGAAAAGGCAGAAGTTGCAGCTTGTTCACACAGACGTGTGGGGACCGGCTCATGTAGCCTCTATTGGCGGATCACAGTACTATGTTACATTCATAGATGACGCCACAAGAAAGGTATGGATCTACTGTATTAAAAAGAAATCTGATGTTTTTGATACTTTTAAGATATGGAAAGCCATGGTTGAGAATGAAACAGGCAAAAGATTAAAGTGCTTGAGATCCGATAATGGTGGTGAGTTCTGCAGTCTTAAGTTCAAATTGTATTGTTACATAAATGGAATCCGTAGGCAAAGGACGGTTCCAAGGACACCTCAGCAGAATGGTATTGCTGAAAGGATGAACAGGACTATTATGGAGCGTGCAAGATGTATGAGATTGCATGCAGGGTTGCCCTTAGAGTTTTGGGCAGAAGCAGTTGACACCGCAGTGTACCTGATCAACAGAGGACCCTCTACAGCTCTGGATGGTGGAATTCCAGAAGAGGCATGGATAGGTAAAAAGGTTGATCTTTCATATCTCAAAGTTTTTGGTTGTGAAGCCTTTGTGCACATAGATAAGGAAAATAGAAAGAAGCTTGATGCTAAGTCTATGAGGTGCACGTTTATAGGCTATGGCTCAGATGATTTTGGTTTCAGATTTTGGAATCTAGGAACTAACAAGGTAATCAGGAGCCGTGATGTTGTTTTCAACGAAGGAGTGATGTACAGTGATCAGACAAGGAAGCTAGATCAAGCTGGGCAGAGCAATAATGAGTTGGACGAAATTATGGTCCAAAATGAGCTCGCGGGAAAAAGAAATAATCACTTACAGGAAAACACAGAGACCGACGTCGGCAGGTTTGGCACCGGCGTCGGCAGTACAGAAACCGATGTCGGTCATACAGAGACCGACTTCGGCAGACCAGGCACCGGCGTCGGCCAGGAAGAACCGGCGTCGGCCAGTAACAGGTCTACAGGTGGCCGAGGTCGGTCACTGTCAGAAAATTTGGATGGACAGATTGTTGAAAACGAGTCCAAGACACCAATCAGGAGGTCTGAAAGGGTAAGTAAGCCTCCAATTAGATACTCTCCTTCTTTATATTATTTATTGCTAACCGATGGTGGAGAACCAGAAAGTTTTGAAGAAGCTTTACAGGTGGAGTCCAGGAGTAAGTGGGAGCATGGCATGGTTGAGGAGATGGAGTCCTTAAGGGAGAACCAAACATGGGATTTGGTTGAATTGCCAGCTGGTAAGAGAACACTGAAGAACAGGTGGACTTACAGGTTAAAGGAAGGTGAGGATGGTCAGATGAGATACAAGGCCAGATTGGTTGTAAAAGGATTTGCACAAAAGCCAGGTATTGACTTTGGCGAAATTTTTTCTCCAGTTGTTAAGATGACTTCTATAAGGGTTGTACTGTCTTTGGTTGCTTTTGAGGATTTGCATCTCGAGCAGCTAGATGTTAAAACAGCATTTCTTCATGGAGATTTAGATGAGGAAATTTACATGGAACAGCCAGAAGGTTTCGAGGTCAAGGGTAAGGAGAAACTAGTGTGCAGGTTAAAGAAAAGCTTGTATGGCCTCAAGCAAGCTCCAAGGCAATGGTACTTGAAATTTGACAGGTTTATGACTGAGCATGGTTTCAGTAGGTGTCAATCAGACCATTGTGTATATTTTAAGAGATTTGATAACGGTAGATACATTATTCTATTGTTGTATGTAGATGACATGCTGGTTGCAGGGTCTCACATGCAGGACATCTCAGAGCTTAAAGTAAAGTTAGCTCAAACGTTTGCCATGAAGGATTTGGGAGCAGCTAAGAAAATCCTTGGCATGAGCATCAAAAGAGACAGAGAAAATCACAGGTTGATATTGTCTCAAGAAGATTATGTGGACAAGGTGTTGAAACGGTTCAACATGCAGGATGCGAAACCGGTAAGCACACCTTTGGCAGGACATTTCAAGTTAAGTAAAGAACAATGTCCCAATTCACAGGATGAGGTAGAGTACATGAATAAAGTTCCATATTCTTCCGCAGTAGGAAGTTTGATGTATGCAATGGTGTGTACTAGACCAGATATTGCCCAAGCAGTGGGAGTAGTAAGCAGGTATATGGCCAATCCAGGAAAGGAACATTGGAAAGCAGTACAATGGATCCTTAGATATCTGAGAGGAACCAACAGTAGACACTTATGCTATGGAGGTTCAGATACGTCTCTACATGGCTATGTAGATTCAGATATGGCAGGGGATTTGGATGGCAGGAGGAGCACTACAGGTTATGTTTTTACTGTAGGTGGAATGGCAGTTAGTTGGATTTCTAAGTTGCAGAAGGTTGTAGCCTTATCAACTACAGAAGCAGAATATATTGCAGCTACAGAAGCTAGCAAGGAAATGATATGGATGACACGGTTCATGGAAGAGCTTGGAAGGGAGCATGGGAGTTGCAGATTGCATAGTGATAGTCAAAGCGCAATCCATTTGGCTAAGAACTCAGCTTTCCATTCTAGAACCAAACACATACAGCTAAGGTACCACTTCATACGGCAGGTATTGGAAGATGGTGAGTTGAAGCTGGAGAAGATCCATACAGACATGAATCCTGCGGATATGCTAACAAAGCCGGTTACTAAGGAGAAGTTGAATCTTCATTCAACTTCTGTTGGTCTTCACGATTGAGTTGAAGATGGAGGAGCTAGAAGATCTTGCTGTACAGGTATTGGTGTAGCTGGTTTATCTCCAAGTGGGAGATTGTTAGGTATGTGGAGCTAAAAGCTTCACCATGGAGCATAGACAAACAGGTTCGGGTCTACACAGACGCCGGCGTCGGTCAGGAGCGACCGACGTCGGTCAGTTGCAGTTCAGAGGCGCCGACATCGGCAGTATGGTCGGCCGGTGACGGTCACAGGCGAACAGACAGGAACCGACGTCGGTTACCTGCGTGTCCAGAGAGCTATTTCCGAGGACAGAAGCGAGTGTTTGCATGATGAGTTTGAGTTGTAGACTCATGCTCGCGTCTCTATTGTTAGCAATGTTATTTTTTAGAGCCCTTGTTGAAGAGGCTTAACTGTTTGTTGTAAGAGCATGCTTAAGTTTCCTATTTTCTATATGTAGGAGAGATCTTCTAAGCTATTGTATGATGAATGTATGAGAGAGTGTAATTGTGTACGAAGTAGAACATTGTGAATGTTTGAAGGACTGTACTTTAGAGAGAACTCTTAAGGAATAGAGATCTAGTGAGAGATCTTGTGTGCATCTGAGAGAGGTGTGGAAGAACAAAGTTCTTCATTTGTATTCCTATTGTAAAGAGTTTTTAATACAAGTTTTCAGGGTGTTTTCTTGTATATCTTGTTCTGTGCTATTTATCATTTCAGTTACTTATCTATCTGATTTATTTCCGCATTGATTGCTTTCATAAGTGTAATCCATTGTTGGTTGATCCCCAACAAGGACAACCAACGATGGGTCCAATGATTCACTTTGGCATGAAACTTGTCCTTAATACCCTGCCATGACTCCCTAGACTGCCTACCAGTCGAGATAGGAATCCCAAGGTATAGCAAAGGAAGACTTCCAATTTAGAACCTGAAAATATTAGCAACTCTTCGTTGAATGGGAGGTGGAGTGTTGAATAAAAAAATAGAAGACTTCCCCTCATTAATTAACTGCCCTGAAGCCACAAGATAAACATCCAAGCCTTTGTGCATATTAGAAGCCTCCCTAATAGTCACCATTCCCATCAAAGCCACATCATCCACAAACTAAAGGTGAGATTGTACAGGAAGGCCTCCTCCCCATTGCCAGCCCTGAATAATGCCCCCTTCAACATTCCTTTTAATCAACCGTCCCAACCCTTCCACTAGAAGAAGAAATAGGTAAGGAGAGAGAGGGTCACCTTGCCACAAACCCAGAGAGGCCCCAAAGAGATTAGAATGCTCTCCATTAATCAAAATTGAGAAAGAAGTTGAATTCACACAACTCATAACCCAACAAATTCATTCCTCCTTAAAGCCAAAAGCACCCAACACCTTCTAGAAGAAGGACCAATGGACTCTATCATAAGCCTTGCTCATGCCCAGCTTGATGAACATAGCCTTTTCTTTAGACTTGGCCATGGAATGGATAGTCTCTGTAGCCACAAACACTCCATCCAAGATTTGACGGCCTTCCACAAAGCCAATATGCTCTTCAGAAATAAGCATTGTAAGCCACTTTTTTAACCTTTCAGCAATCAACTTAGTTATAATTTTATAAATTACATTGCAAAGAGAAATGGGGCAAAATTGACTTAACCAATCAGCCCCCTCCCCCTTGGGAATGAGATCCAAGAAGGTAGAGTTCAGGGCCCAGAGAATCTACTTATTCTTCTGGGATTCTTGAACAAATGCTAATAAATCTAATTTGATAATGTCCCAAAATTCCTGGAAGAATTCAATCGGGAATCCATCTGGACCAAGCGTCTTTCCTTTTTACATCTGGAAAATAGTCTTCTCTGACTCCTCCATAGATATGGCTCTCATAAGATGCTATTTCATCTCCAAAGAAACCAAGGAAGGAATATAGGAGAGACCCTGAGCCTTTGCAACTGAGTCCCCCTGTGCTTCTTCCCTAAATAAAGAAGCAAAATACTGCTCAACCTCATTGCAAATACCCTAGGTAGAATGTATAACCTCCCCTATCCATCACCAAAGATGATATAGAGTTACCATGTTGTCTAGCTTTCACTAAATTGAAGAAGAAGGTGATATTCTTATCCCCCTCTTGAAGCCACACATTCTGCGCTTTCTGCTTCCAAAAGATTTCCTCTCTCAGCTCCCATTCCTCCAATGTTTTTAGAGCCCTAGCTTCCTCCCATAACAAATACTCAGACACCCCCTCTTCCCTAATCAACCTAGTAACATCATTCAAATCCATTTGGGCCTCATTTTTTTCTTGGTAAATGTTCTTGAAGCATTGTTGATTCCAACGTTTGAGTTGATACTTAACATATTAGAGAAGCTTGGCAAAAATATACATAGTTGAACCAAAAGCAGGTCTACCTACCTTCCACCATTCAGCGACACATCCGTATAGGTCTAGATCCCTGAGCTACATGAGCTGGAACTTGAAAGGTAGCTTTTGAGACACCTTGGATGAGGAAATAGTAAGCTTTATGGGCCAATGATCTGAACCTCTCTAATCTAATATCTCAGAGCTGGAAGACCACAATCTACCCACCTAAAAACATGAAACCATGAAGCGGTCAAGTCGTTCAACAATGCACCTGTCACCCACCCTTCTATTGTTCCACATGAAGTGGCCATTGCTAGGCTTGATATCCATAAATTTAGTGCCGAAATATTATCTCGAAGCAAAATTGAGGAGGGCTCCAGTCTTGCATTACCTCCCTGTTTCTCAGTTAAATCAAGAATGGCATTAAAGTCTCTAGCAATAATCCATGGCAAGTAAGGAAATAATCTATGAACCACATGAATATTATTCCATACCAGAATTTTACCTTGGAAATCAATAGGAGCATAGACATTAGAAAAAATAATAGATTCCCTAGACTCAATGCACAAAGAAACCATGGATAGGGAGGACTTGAAGGAAATCTAGGACACGGGTTGGATCTTTCATGGGTTCCATAGACATGCCACACCCCTCGAAGATCCCTGAGCTCCAATACACTGACATTGACCTTGCCTCCATACCTTAGGTGTGATACTCATCATACATTCCGTAGAAACCTTGGTCTCCTGAAGAAAGAGAACATCTGGAGAATGACTTTTAATTAATTCCTGAACAACTTTTTGTCTAGGGCCACTGTTCAAGCCCCTTGCATTCCAAGAAATAATGATCATTTGGGAGGAGTCAAAAAGTGGGAATCTAAGGTCTTAACAGATCATGACTCCACCAAAGTCTCCCCTATCATCTTAATCTTTTCCAAGTCCTTCTTTCATCCTATTTTAACATTTTTCTCAGAAACCCCCTTCTTCCCATCCTTTTGAAAGATGCCCAAATGAGGAGAAGATTTACCTTGCTTATCCGTATCTAAAACCACGGTCCTTGCAGGAAGAGCCACTTCCTCTACTCCCTATCCCATATCAACATTTGGCTCTAAAATCATCTGTGCCCCTTGCTGTCCATTCGTGACCATAGGCATGGCAGATTCCTCATGAGAAGCAGAGGGAGGAATGGCAGAGGTAATCTCCAATATAGAATCCACCACAAGTTGATCTACACTATTTAATCCAGGATTAACTTCTAGCTAACCCAATTCATCCAAGACCTCAAACCTGTTAAAGGTATCCTCCTCTTGCCACTCCCTTAGAGTTCTCTTCAGTCTTCTGCTATGATTTTAGGCTTTAACCTAAACAAAGCCCTCAACATCCTTGCCCTCACCAGCAATAGAATTCTTCCCTTTATCAGTACCAGGAATGTTACTAAGAGGAGGCATAGGGTGCTACTCCACTAGCTTGGCCCTCGAGCATCTTCGCACCAGGTGGCCATATTCATGGCAAAGGTAGCATTGAAAAGGAAGGGTCTCATAATCTAGTTTTTGCACCCTGGAATGTGAGCCCACACACATCTCCACCGCATTTGGCAGTGGTCTACTCAGGTCAATTTCCATGCAAATTCAAGAAAAAGTCATAACTTTCTTACCCAAGGTTTGTGTTGAAGATCCTATCGACCTTCCGAGCAACGATGCAAGCATATGAAGAACATCCTCACGACAACATTCTATTAGAAATCTGGGTAGCCTAACCCACACTAGAACTTGATTTGGGAGCTCCTCAGAAGGATTAAATCCTGCATGCAATGGTTTGATGAATAGCCCGACTTAATTATTAAAATAGTCCCCCCCTCAAAAACCCTATTGCAATTAGCCAGGCAAAGAAACATAACCATGAAATAGTTGTTTGCAAGCATCGTGACCTCCATTTTGCCCTCTGGTTCCCACACTCTTCGAGCCCAATTCTCCAAAAATTGAAGGGAAACTCTTAAACCCAAAAACTTGAAATATAGTGAATGCTTAGAGTAGTATTTGACATCTTCAACAATCATTTCAAAAGGAATTATCAGTTTGGGTCTTTCTTTACACCGCTCGAGGCAACCATTAATCTTCATGATCCGAGATCCTCCAGGCAAGCTCGAGTCCGTGGCACCTGTAGTTTGAGAAAAGAAGGCATTTTCAAACACCCTCGCTTCCTATCCTAGCAAATTCAAACCCACCACTTCACTAAATCTTATACCAACTTCGGCCCTAGAAGGTGCACTCTTATCCATAACCATGCTTGACTTTAGCCACTCCACAGCAATGGGATCTATCCAGGCACCTCCGCCGACCCGATCACAGAACATTGTCTAGAAGGCACTCTCAATACAAAATGTCAATCAAAAATAAAGGTTGAGCCAGTAAATTTGATTTCCAAATCTGTAGCACCCCACCCCACACTATCAAACAATCTTCCCTCCTACGCAAGCACAGACACAACAAAAACAAGCTAGGGCATGGCTGCCCTAGCTCGGCGACGGACTACAGACACCTTTAACCCACATCTTCTCCATTGTCTTCCTCATTATTCCATGAAATTTTATTGATGGTTAATTTCATCATTATTTTTTTTTATCAAATTTTCTTCATTCATGGGGGTGAATTATCATATATAGACTCATCATCAACAAAATAAAAAACTTGAAACTATGAATGTAAACTTCCAACATTTATTAAATAATTATTGTCAATTTAATTATTATTCATTTCATTATGGTCAATTTCATCATTATTCAATTCATTATGGTTAGTTACATCATTATTTAATTCATTATTATCAATTGGCTCATTATCTATGGCATTTGGTTCATCAGGATTAGGATTTGTACCTTGTCTATCATTAAGTTTTTACATTTGTATCTTGTTTTTCTCTCTCAAATCTTCTAATTCCTTTGGTGTTTTATTCTTCAATATCCTCTTCCTTGAACGTGATCTATCACCCATCAAGGACAATTGATAGCTTTTCAAAAGTGGGGTCAAGGACACAAGTACCACATGTGCTGAAAAAGTACATAGAGAATGTTTATGGGGATAGAATTCTTGATTTGGGTTAAAAATAGACATTAAAAAGTGAGATTGGTCTATGATAATAATAACACTATCATGTTATATAATGCAATCACATTATTACATAATGTGATCACATTATTTGTTATACTAGGTTCTACTTCAACATACATATTGAGAAGCGTATATTAAAAATAACGTGATTGCATTATGTGATAAATTGATCATGTTATTCTTAATAATCAGTTGGGGTTAAACATTAAAATTGAGAACTGAGTGTTGTCTATATTAAAAATAACGTGATTGCATTATTAAATAATATGATCACATTATACTTAATATAAATTAGGGATTAAGGCATTAGTGCATAGGGTTTAGGGATTAGGGATTAAGGCATGTAGGGTTTAGGTTTAAGGGTATATATAAGGTAAAATCTCTCTATGCCATGTGGGAACCTAATTTTTACTGCAAAGGATGTTAATTGGGACTAAATTGATTAGTAAATAGGGAATGTTTTTGGTTTACAATTTAGGGTATAGTATTTAGGGTACACATGGTCAATCACAAAGATAATTTTTAGTATAAATGATGTTAATTTAGGATAAAATGATTGGTTTAGGGTTTCAAGAATTTATATTTATGGTTTAGAGTTTAGGGATTAATAACTTTAAGGATTAGCCTTGGGGTATAGGTTTTAGGGTATGTAAAGTACAATCATGATGGACATTAGGAGAAATTAGAGTTGATCAACCCCCGAATCACATTTTATAGTCATGCAATTAGGTTGAAGGGTCTCAAAATAGCCCAATTTACTTTAGATGCATAACTAGATTGGTACTCCAAAGGCTAAGTTTTGGCCATAGGCTTAAAAAATGAATTTTATGACATCTCATGATAAAATCAGTTATATCGTAAGTCATGTAATGGGCATTAGGGCATAGGGATTAAAATTTATGTTTTAGGGATTAGGGCATAGGGTTTAGGTTTAAGGACATGTATATAATGTCTAATCACTCTATGCCATGTGAACCTAATTATACTATAAAGGATGTTAATTGGGACTAAATCAATTGGTAAATAGGGAAAACTTATGGTTTATAATTTAAGGGATAATATTTAGGGTTTATAGTGTAGGGCTTACGTTTTAATGTATGCATGCTTTAGGGTACACAAGGTCAATCACAAAGATAATTGAGGATAATTTGAATCACTTGGACCCATTTTTGACTATAGAATATGTTTTTGGGTTATCATTATACCCCATGTCATCATGAAAATTGAGTGAATTAGTCAAATGGGGCAATTAGTCATGTGATTTAGGCCAAACTGAGCCCTGTGAACTTAATCTTAGTCTAAATAATGTTAATTTAGGATAAAATGATTGGTTCAAGGTTTAAAGAGTTTATATTTATGGTTTAGAGTTTAGGGATTATGATATTTAAGGATTAGGGATTAAGGTATAAGTTTTAGGGTATATAAGGTACAATCATGAAGGTGATTAGAGAAAATTTGAGCTCCTTGAACGTATATCTATGAGTAAAGAATGTGATTTTGAGCTCAATTAGCCCCCACATCATCATAAATTGAGCCAATTAAGTCAATCATGGTTTAATGAGTGATGCAATTTTGACCAATTTCATCCTTATGAACCTAATTATTACTATATATAAAGGATGTTAATTGGGGCTAAATTTATTGTTTTAGGGTTTAGGGTCTACAATTTAAAGGGTTTGGGGCTTAGGGCTTATGGCTTAGTGTTTAAGGTAAATAGTACAAGGTTTAGGGTTAAATTTAAATAGTACAAGGTTTAGGGTTTAAGATATTAGATATAGGGTCCAATCACTAAAGTAATTGAAGAACATTTGAGTTGCTTGTTAATCTATTTATGACAATTACCTTCATCTTTGCATTTCTAAAAAAAGTAGGGTCAATTAAGCCATGTACATGTTTCATACATTTTATACAATTGATTAAGCCATAAATTTGGTTTAGGGGATCAATTTTTCCTAGATCATGCCCATAATTGCACAAATTGACTAATTAGATTAATTCATGATAGAATTGATCTTTTAATTTTGCCCCAAATCATATCTTGCTCTTGAAGGGGTTCAAATTGGCCTCAAATACCTCCTAGATTAAATGAATCAACTCTTTGGTTAATTACATATGACATGACATTAGGGTCAATTTCACTCCAAATCACATTGAATATACAATTTAAAATATGTTTACTTGGCTCACTTTGACCCTAATTACATACATAATTAAACTAATCAACATTTACATTCATTAGCTGATGACTTCAAGTTTATTGATCTCAAAACCACGTTCTATACATGTATAACTTTCATATAAGTAAATATTGTCTCTTTGCTTCAATCGAGCTAACAAAATTGGAGCTAATCAACCCCAAAATCACATTTTATAGCCATGCAATTAGGTTGAAGGGGCTCAAAATAGCCCCAATTTACTTTAGATGCACAACTAGATTGGTACTCAAGAGGCTAAGTTTTGGCCATAGGTTTAAAAAATGCATTTTATGACATCTCATGATAAAGTCAGTTATATTGTAAGGCATTTATGTTTATGGCATGTAATGGGAATTAGGGCACAAGGCTTATAATTTATGTTTTAGGGATTAGGGATTAAGGCATATGGTTTAGGTTTAAGGACCTATATATAATCTCTAATTGCTTTATGCCATGTGAACCTAATTCTTACTACAAAGGATGTTAATTGGGACTAAATCAATCGATAAATAGGGAAAGTTTATGGTTTACAATTTAGGGTATAGCGTTTAGGGTTTATGTTTTAATGTATATATGGTTTAGGGTACATAGGGTCAATTTCAAAGATAATTGAGGACAATTTGAATCACATGGACCCATTTATGACTATAGAATGTGTTTTTGGGTTGTCATTATACCCCATATCATCATGAAAAATGAGTGAATTAGTCAAATGGGGCAATCAGTCATGTGATTTAGGACAAACTAAGCCTTGTAAACTTAATTCTTAGTCTAAATGATGTTAATTTGGGCTAAAATAATTGGTTCAAGGTTTAAAGAGTTTATATTTATGTTTTATAGTTTAGGTATTAGGAAATTTACAGATTAGGGCTTAGGGTATAGGTTTTAGGGTATATAAAGTACATTCATGATGGTGATTGGGGTAAATTTGAGCTCCTTGAACTTGGACTTATGAGTAAAGAATGTGATTTTGGGCTCAATTATCCCCCACATCATCATAGATTGAGCCAATTAAGTCAATTGTGGTAATGAGTGATGTGATTTTGACCAAGTTCATCCATGTGAACCTAATTCTTATTCTATATAAAGGATGTTAATTGGGGCTGAATTTATTGGTTTAGGGTTTATAATTTAAGGTTTAGGGATTATCTATTAGGGTTTAAGGTAAATGGTACAAGGTTTAAGGTTTAAGATATCAGATACAGGGTCCAATCACTAAGGTAATTGAAGAATATTTGAGCTTCTTGTTCACCTATTTGTGATAATTACTTGAATATGTTTGCATTTTTGATAAAAGTAGGGTCAGTTAAGCCATACATGTTGCATACATGTTAGACAATTGATTGAGCCATAAATTTGGTTTAAGGGTTTAATTTTTCCCAAATCACACCCCTAATTGCACAATTTGACTAATTGTATCAATTCATGATATAATCAAACTTTTAATTTTGCCCCAATTCATATCTTGCTCTTTAAGGGGTTCAAATTAGCCTCAAATGCTTCTTGGATTAAATAAATCAATTCTTTGGTTAATTATATCTAACATGACATTAGTATTATTGAACATACAATTTAAAATACATCAATATGGCTCATTTTGACCTTAATTACCTCCACAATTGAACTAATCAACATTTGCATTCATTAGCTGATGACTTCAAGTTTATTGAGCTCAAAACCACATTCTATACATGTATAACTTGAATATAAATAAATTATGTTTCTTTGCTCCAATCAAGCTAATGAAATTAGAGATAATCAACCCCAAAATCACATTTTATATTCATGTAATAAGGTTGAATTGGATTGAAATAGCCCCAATCACTTCAGATGCATAACTAGATTGGTACTCCAAAGGCTAAGTTTTGGCCATAGGTATAAAAAATGCATTTTATGACATCACATGATAAAATAAGTTATATCATAAAATGTATAATGAGTTACACCTTAAAAATAAGTAATTATAAGTGGTCAAGTCAACATATCAAAATGTGTATAATTTTTTTAAAGGATAATGTGATACCATGACAACTTAAATCACTATCCAAGGTTAGGGACCTTTCTTGTATCACATGAAATAATACCACTATTAGGGTGCTCAAGAACATATAAGGTCATATATAAAATTTAAGATGAAGATCAAATTTAGGTTTTTAGGTGTTATGAATATATAACATAATCATGTTATTCGAATTTGAATTCAAATCCCATGCCTTTTGTCTTGATAATGGCTTGGATTCCTGAGCCTAAGGCTTGGACTTATCAATCTACAATCGAGTCTGAGATTTATGATTAAAAAATACAAATTTCAACTTTGATAGCCAAATACACTATGAATTTCAATGTAAAAATTCAAAAAATTAATACCATCACGACGATCACACTCTCCTCTTTCCAAACATATGATTTTTATAAATTTTGGACTAATTTTAGGTTCAAACTATGTTGATTTCTAACTATACCTTTTTTAGGCCACTACATGTTGTAAACATACATGCTTATACATGTTCATGTAATTTGTATTTCATTGATCCAAGTGAAAAACAAGTTATATGGTCACATACTAGGATTAATTTGACACACATTAAAAAAAAAATTAGTTTTCATTTTTTTTGAGGTAGTTAGGCATGCCACACGGATGGCTATCCATTTTTTTTTATCAATTTTTAGGATCTATTTACTTGTAAAATTCATAAACAAAAAGTATTCAATGAAAAAATATAGGTGACAAACTATAAGATCTTATCTACATTTTCACCAAAGGTTTTCAAATAATATTAAACTCTACTAAAAAAATGGTCCACAATATGATCATTTATTTACTCTATTTTCTTAAAAAAAATAGGAGTTCTTCAAAATTTATATGTTTAACCTAGTTATAATTAACCATTTTTATAAAAAAAAATAGTGTTTTAGAAACTAGACTCAAAATGATACATTTCATTTTCTTACACTATTTTCAAATTTGGAGTGTAGATATCTCAAATTATCTATACAAGTTCAAATTTTTAAAAATTCAAGAAAATCATGTCCAAGGGTAGGCCACTTTTTATCCCCCAAATTTGTGCACGTACCCATGATTTACTTGATGAGATACATGGAGTAGAGTACTTCTCCAAAATTGATTTACATTCAAGATGCCATTAAATTAGAGTGTGGGAGCAAGACATACATAAGACAACCTTCATGTGTTATTATGGACACTACAAGTTCTTGGTAATGTCATTTGGGTTGACTAACACTCCAAATACATTCTAGTCTTATATGAACCATGTGTTTAATCACCACCTATGGAAAGTTGTCGTAGTATTCTTTGATGACATTTTGATATATAGCAGAACATGGGAGGATCATATTAGACACCTTAATGAGGTCTTATCTATTATGGGAGCACAATCACTTTATGTGAAGGCTTCCAAGTGTGAGTTTGGGATGAGGGAGGTCATCTATTTGGGATTGTGATTAGAGCAAGAGGAGTCAAAGTGGATCAAACAAATATACAAGTGATTATTGATTGGACACCATTGAAGACTCTAACTCATTTGAAAAGCTTCCTAGGAATTTGTTGCTATTATAGGAGGTTCATGAAGGGGTACTCTCAGTAGACAACACCATTAACATATTTGATCAAGAAGGGGGAGTTTACTTGGTCATAATATACACAATAGGTATTTGATCACCTTAATAAGGTGATGATCCTAGTGTTAGCATTACTAGATTTTTCAGAGCCATTTATTCTTGAATGTGATGCTTCAAGTATGGGTATCAGTGCATTAATGATGCAAAATAAACATCCCATTACCTATGAGAGTTGGAAGCTAAGTTTTTTAGAGTGTGGGTAATCTGCTTATGATAAGGAGATGATGGCTATTTTGCATGCCTTAGTCAAATTTTGACAATATTTGGTGGGTAACAAGTTTGTGCTTTGGATGGATCACAATAGCTTGAGGTATTTTATGGTGCAAAAAGACCTCAATGATAGGTAGTAGAAATGGTTAAGTGATATATAGGCTTAAAATTTTGATATAGAGTATGTGAAGGTAAATAAAAATGTAGTAATTGATGCACTATCCAGGCGAAGGATCATATCTTGGTTGAGTATTTCAAGGACCAATTTACTTGTGAGATTATGGATGGATTGACACATGATGATAGGTATAAGGTTATGGATGATTTAATATACTAAAAGGGTAGGGTATACCTTGTTCCTAAGTTGAATATGAAGAAGAAGATCTTGAGTGTCATACATGACACAATATTGGTAGTTCATCTAGGGTACTTCAAGAATTACATTTATATACAGGAGAGATTTTCATGGAGAGGGTTGAAGGAAAATGTCCCTAACCATATTAGAGGTTTCATGGTTTTTTAGTAGAGCAAATCCAAACAATCATTCCCTACATGATTACTTCACCATTACCCATTATAGACCATAAATGGGATAGTGTATCCATGGATTTTATTATGAGCTTACCTAAGGTTTAGGGTGAGAATTACATTTATGTGGTGGTTGATGAATTGACCAAGTATTCCCACTTCTTTACAATGTCATTTGATTACAATACACCATAGGTAACAACATTATTCTTTGATGATATTTTTAGGCTACATGGATTGCCTAAGAACATAGTTAGTAATCAATATAGCAAATTTATGAGTACATTTTGGTAGGAGTTGTTCAGGTTGGTTAGTACATATTTGATGTCAAGTACCAGTTATCATCCACATATTGCTAGTCAAACTGAGACCATGAATCAATGGATAGAGGGTTATTTATGGAGTTAAGTGGCAGGGCATCAGAAGGTATGGGTTAATTGGTTTTACCTGGGCAAACATTGCTACAACATGACCTATCATATGAGTATTGTCATGGCACAATTCCAATAAATTTATGGGTATGATGCATCATTATTTGTTGATTTGGTGATATCAAATAGTCAAGCTCCCAAAGCTCATGACTAGATTTTGGAAAATTAGGACATCGTGAAAACTCTAAAGGAGAATATGCAGTGGACATAAAATTAGAAAAAAATGTATGTTGATAGGCACAGGATGGAGAGATCATTTGTGTGGTAGATTTGGCATTCCTTCACTTACAACCTTATAGGAAATCCTTCTTAAAGAAGAGTGGTGTAGAGAAATTGAAGCCACAATTCTATGGGCCTGATAGGATTCTAAGATGGATTGGAGAGGTTGCATATGAGTTGGATTTACCTAAGCATAGTAGGATCCACAATGTTTTCCATGTGTCTTGCCTTAAAATAGAACTTAGATAACATATTGATCCACATACTAAGTTGCCACCATTAGACAAGGAGGTCAAGTTCATTTCAATTCCAAAATCAATTATTAAGGTGCAAGAGAAGAAGCTCAGAAACTATCATCATAGAATATCTAGTGCGGTGGAAGGATTTGCCATTCAAGGATGCCACATGGGAAGGTGAACATATTTTAAAACATCCTAATCTACAGTTTCTTGGGGATAAGTAATCTTGGGAAGGGAGGATTGTAATGACCCTTTCCAAATGCTTAGAGACTTAGCTAGCCTATTATACCCCTTTTCCTTATTTATTCCCTTAGAAGTTGGGGCTTGGGAGAAATAAAGGGAATATTTGGACCATTATGTGCATTTAATGTTATATTTTTACATTGAATATGCCATTTAATGCATTATATGTTTTATTTTCATGTTGAAGTGCTTTAAGTCATGACTTATGACTAGGATAAGTGTTATTCCCCCTATGGGCATAGGACCCTTAATGACTATTTATTAATCATTATTTTTTAAAAAGGGGCATTGGAAAAGGTGAATTTTTTTAGGGTTCAGAGGAGCTATAATGAGAATATGAGGATTAAAATAATTATTATGTTCATTGTTATTTTTCTCTACAGTTTGGTGAGCCTGCGTGTTCATCTGCTATTGTTCAAGAAGTAAAATCCCTTGATATCTTTGGTTTTAATGCAGAGAAGACTTTGGACCCTAGTTGGAAGAGCTATTTCAGTGAGAGGATTCATCATGTATTTGTAGGTGTTGAAGGGAAGAAACATTAGAAGATTTGCAAAGTGGATAATAAATTTGTGAGATTGAATTTATCATTGCTCTTCTTGTGCTAGTTGCTCGAGTTGTGGAAAGGGGCGTATGGTTTTCTAGAGGTAGATTATTGGTATTTTGAATAATTCTTTCATTATATTTTATAGACTAAATATTCTAAGGCTAGCCACACCTGTCAAGTTGGACATATTTAGATGTTTTTACTAAATGTGGGAGTGTGAGGAAGATTGTTGGAGAAATTCATGGGAAGTAAGGAGACTTTGGTGAAGTCCCAAACCTCATTTCAATCTACCACCCATCTTTGGGGTTTCAAATGCAAATAAGAATGGGGTGTGAGTTATTTTGGAAGACATTGGGTCTTTTCTAGTTGTTGCAACAGTCCATACAAGTTAACATGAATTATATCAACATTGTTTGATTTGTATGAAGTAAATCAAGAGTTTGAGGTCAACAATTTTCTCTTTCATCTATGTTTATGTATAAAATACTCTTATTATCAATTTAATGAATGCATACAAAGTGTTTGTTAAAATGTCTATGACTTGTTTCATGCATAACATCTATTTGTAAATATGCCCTTGATCAATAATATAATTACAACTATTCTAAGTGATTGAAATCAGAATCCATTCATAATAGACTATATGCAAACTATTTGACAAAATGCCTACAAGTTAAAAGTCATGAATTTTTTAAGTTTCGAACAATATCTCCTAGTTGGGGATATTTCACTATTGATATTTTTGAAACAAGTGAGGAGGTTCAGACTTTCAAACATGAGAAACAAAATCCCCATTCTATCCAAGCTCTACTTCCATTCAAAGTAGAGGACAAAATTGATTTTAAATCATATGAAAGTGAGGTGAATGTGGATAAACTTTATCTTTGGTTATCCCAATTAGAGGTACATTTTAATTTGCATCAAATTAGTGAAAAATAAGAAATTTATTTTTTATATTGAAGCTAGCTAGTCATGATCTAACTTTGTTTGAGATTTATTTTAATTCCATGGCTATTAATAAGCTACCCACAAATATTGAATGGGATAAATTTAATAATTTTATTAAGAAGGAATTTTATCATATTTATTATAAAGAGGAAATGTCTGTTGATTGGATTTTTTGGAGGCAACAAAAAGGACAAGGTGTGCATGTATATACAAGTGAGTTTTGAAAGAAGAGTGTTCTAATGGGAAAATATAATTTAATCATAACATCCTCATAAATTATGTTGGAGGGATTCATAGTCAATTAAGGAGGCCCATTTTACTTTCTAGGCCAAAGGACATAGATGGGGAGTTTTCTCAAGCCCACTATTCTGATATGGATGAGACTAAGGGTCCATCTTCCTCTTCAAAGTTTTCTAATGTTCTGAATAAGAAATGTGGGGCCAATACTAATTCTAATATTTCCAATAAGGACACTAAAAAACATTGTGGGAATTATGATGTTGACACTAATTTTGAGGATAATTGATGGAAGTTGCATTTGGAATTGCATCCATTTAAGGTATTAGAAAAACAAAGCCATGACATCACTTAAAGAAGAAGTGTTTGATTGCATATTATATGTGGATGAGAAATTGTGTTCTACCTCCATTCAGAAAAGGATATGTTAGGGTAGTAATGATACTAAAAACAAAGATTAACCTTCAAAACTTTTCTATATCAAAGTTCAAATTAAGAAGGTAAAACTTGATGCTCTTTACGATTTTTTTTCTCAAGTAAATATGATTAGAAAAGATTAGGTAGATACTCATGGGTTGGAAATATAATCCTAATCCTTATGTCATATTCTAGGTGAAACAAGGATTAGAGATAAGGGTTTCCAAACAATGCAAAGTCAAGTTTACAATAAATGAACATTTCATTGATGAAGTTTGCAATAAATGAACATTTCATTAATAAGTGTTGCACCTATTGATATTTGTGGTATAATATTTGGCAACCCCTATTGGTATGTTATAAATGATATTTTCATGAAGATATATAATCAATACCATTTGGTTAAGGATGGGGAAAACTACACCATCAAATCCTATGAAGGAAAATCTAATATCTCTTTAGTAAGTGCCACTCAAGATAACCAATTGCCTAATGCTTATGGGAAGTTTTCTTTTCTCATTTTGAAATATAATAAACAACGGATTAGAGGAATACAAGGATACTCATATCAAATTTTATAAAGAAGAGAATGAGATGAAATTACTATTGATTTTTTCTCTTCCCAACATGGGTCTTCATTGACAAACATTGAAGGAAGGAAATGAGCCACACAAAGGTGGACTTAGAAGTTCACAAGGATAATGATTTAATTTAGCATATACACATCCAAGTACATGAGAATTTAAATAAGTGGGGAAATAAATTTATTCACTGTTTGAGTTCCTAATATTTTAGGGACTTAAAAACCTCAAATTGGGTGGGTGGATCCAACTATGGATCTAGTTTAGTAGACATATTTTCTAGTTCATTTATAGTATACTCAATTATGTAATATATTTATGTAAAACACTATGAAATACACTTCTTAAAGCTTGTTCATGTAAAGATAACTATTCATTTAAGTTACAGTGGCATAAGTAGTGTTGGGATGGTCCATAAATTATAGTATTGATGAAGTCAATATCATGCAACCTTTGAATCTAAGGGTTTTGTTAAAGATGATGAAATTGCTCATAGGTGCAAGTATAAGTTGTGCAACTTATGGTGTTTGTAGGCGAAGGTTGTGTAATCACCAGTATCTATACATGTAAGTTGTGGAATCATCTCTACAATTTTGTAACTGTCGATATGCTTAAAATTGAAGTTTTTGCAACAAATAAAAAACGGGCATAGGAGAGGTTATAAATGCTTCCTCTTCTTATCAATGGTTCATTTGAAGTCTTTGGTCGGTTAAAAGTTAGAAAGAAAACTTTATAGTCTTTGTTGAAGACAAAGATCATTAGAGAAGTCAGTGAGAAGTCCTGAAGCTGGATTCACATTGTATATTTTAAGATTGAGTCCTTATTCTTATTATCTCATTATATCCTAACTATGAATGGTTATTCTAGTTATGTTGGATCAATTTGAAGTGTCTAAGTAGTGCAAAGCATTTTTTTTAAAATATTTGGATAATTTAGCAAGGAAATATTTGTCCATAAAGGCCATGTTTGGTAGTAACCTATATAAATGTCGAATAACATAGTCGAAGGGGAGAGCAATTGCCTTAGCCAGTAGAGTTTTTCCCACACTATGTTTTTGTAGGTGAAATAATATGTTCATATTATGTTTTATATTATCTTATGCTTCCTTATTATGTTCATTATACTATACATTTTATGTTTAAGACATGTTTATATCTAGTTTAGTAGTCTAGAACAATCATCTATAACCATATGATGAGATATGAGTATAGGATTCATGTTGTTGAAACTTAATGCAAAATATCCACCTAGTTTATGGATCACATAATGATGTCATACTCAAATGACTTCAGAGGGAAACTTGGTCACATGCCCACATGTGTATTCATTCATTTCTTTTTCAATTTCAAATACTTAAATTATTAATTTATATTTTATATAGTATGTGGACACTAATTTTTTCATGTTTCATTACAAGAGAAAGCTCACTACTTAGAATATATCTGAGCATGCCAAATGAGGTTACACTTACGTAACAAATTTCTAATTTTATCCATTTAAACTAGCATTTTTAATACTAGACTAAAATGGGGTAGATAAATAACTTTGGTATTAGACACTTAAAAATGTCATTTTTGACTAGTCTGTAGCATACATTACTTAAACGTACACATATGAATGTTAATCATATTATCTCCTATCTATTCACTTACCTATGGGTTTGGCCTTCTCGATTCATTGTCATTCATATATAGGATCTCCCTAGTCTATGTCTAAATAATTTGTTACCCAAAGCATATTTTATTCTAATCCTAGACTGCTCTTTTTTATCTTGGATGTTTCCAAAAACTTTCACACTGATCTAGTTATGTACCCTTTAATGAATTTTTTTCAAATTGTCCACATTTTTTACATGCCAATTATAGAGGAAAATTATCTAAGCAGCCTCCTAGATATACACATCAAGTTTAAGCCTATATCTATCTAGAACTTATTTTGAAAGCATCTAACACTACACTTGAAAATTGAGGAATACATTTGCATATCCTTCAAGCACCGCCCTAAAGCATCCAAATCTAAAAAATATTCAAAATAACAACCACCAAGCCAAGTCAAAATTCTATTTCATGTCAAAATCATAGGTTTTTAGGTATTAAAAACTACACAAGATTGCATACACTTTGACATATCACTATTGAACACACACAGTTAGGTGGGAGAACTACATGTAGTTGGAGCCATATTTGGTGTATTAGAATGTAGGAAATGCTCAACCACTCAGTGGGGGATGGTTGTGGCTATTAACCCATCTTGTCTAACCCCATTTTTCATAAACAAAGCAAGTGTTAAAAGTGGAGCTAGGATTTCAAGGTAAAGGAGAATAAATTTTAATTTGCGAACATGATTGAGCCTGTTAAATTGCATAAGAACCATCTTAGAAAGATGTAGTAGTAACCTAGGGTGGAACATACAAGTAGAGACATAGAGGAAATTTTTTGTAGAAAACAAATTAATTTAACCACTCTAGGCATCTATACATTATCATATTTATACATGTATGTCCTTATAGTCATCCTCTTGATCCAAGTAATCACAAAAATATTTCAGGGAAATTTTGACAAATGTACAATGTCACAAACTAGTATAGAACATAAAAAAGCTAATTAACATATCTTCTTGGTCATTTATATATATAAAAAGTGTAATAAATCAATCTTACTCTATGTATTTACATTTGCGTAATTTAGACATATATTATATAATCTAAATCATTCAAAATTTTTAACTTGTTTATATGATAAAATCCAAATTAAGATTAAAAAAATAATAATTTAAATAATCTTAATGAAGAAAAGTAGGTATGCACCAACATCTGTGTCATTGTAAATGGAAAAATAAAAGTGTTTAGGATTTTTAAGAAAGGAATCACATCCACAATATTTCTTATCTCCTTTGAAAATTGGACTCCTTAGCCCCTTTTGAAAAATAATTCAAAAAAATATATCTGGGTAAGTGCACAAAATTGGGCCTACTCGTGGACATGATCTTCCTAAAATTTTAGAAATCTGAACTTCTATAGATAATTTGAGATATCTACACTCCAAATTTGAAGATGGTGTAAGAACACAAAATGTATAATTTTGAGTCTAGTTTCCAGAACACTTTTTTCTTTAAAATGGTTAAGTATAACTAGGTCAAACATCTAAAATTTGAAGAGGAACTCCTCTTTTTTTTATGAAAATAGAGTAGATAGATGGCCATATGGCGTACCATTTTTTGAGAAGTGTTTAATATTCTTTGAAACCTTTTGGGGAAAGTTTAGATAAGATCTTGTAGTTTGTGATCTATATTTTTTTATATTTGTTCAACAAATACTTTTTTTTATATATTTTACAAGTAAATAGATCCTGAACACTGAAAAAAAAATGGATAACCGTCTGTGTGACTCACCTAACTACCTCAAAAAAAATGAAAACTATTTTTTTTTGAATGAGTGTATAATTATGCCAAATTTGTGACCATATAATTAATTTTTCACTTGGATCAATGAAAGACAAATTACATGAACATTTATAGGCATGTATATTTGTGGCATGTAGTAGCCTAAAAAAGGTATAGTTAGAAATCAACATAGTTTTAAACCTTAAATTCGACCAAAAATTATAAAAAATCATATTTTTGGAAAGAGTAAATTATGATCATCATGATGGTATTAAGTTTTTGAATTTTCACATTAAAACTCATAGTGTATTTGGCGATCAAAGTAGAATTTTGTTGCTTTTTATCATAACTCTTAGACTCGATTGTAGATTGACAGGTCCAAGCCTTTAGCTCAATAATCTAAGCCAAAAGGTGTGGGGTTTGAATTCAAATTCAAATAGTATGATCGCATTAATGTATAATGCAATCATGTTTTTATAAAAATAATAATGCTATCGTGTTACTGTTGTTTTGAACATTAAAGTAGTGAACATGTAGACAAATGAACCTTGGTTAAAAAATAACATGATCATGTTATGAATATCATGATTGCGTTATGAATAATGTGATCACGTTCTTATTATTTTCCACATAAAAGCTTATGGAGTTGCACATGAAGGAAACTTTGGCCAAAAGCTTATATTTTCTACTTTAAATGTTAAGTATAAGTTTTATAAATGTAAACTTATACTTTAAATTTATTTTAGTAAATATAAGAAATTAGGGTCATTTTGCATCTAATAGAGTTGGTCTCACAACTGCACACCTTATGTTGTGGAAAATAGTTTTTCAAAATCCAATCTAGTCAGTACATAGGCATTTTCAGGGTCTAGGTATTAAACCTCAAGATTTTAGTACATAAATTTCACAATTGATATCCATTTTTGGTAAACATATAGTCATTTTTAGGTTTTTGTGCCTTCCATATTGATTTTTGGCATTTATATGAGTCCTAGGTTTATCAAAATTGAAGTTTGAAAACTACTCAATTTGAACTTGATCAAAAGTGGTGTGATTGAGATAGTGTAGGTCATATTGATGACCTGCACACATCAAACAACCACTTTATGTTAATTTCACTTATTCATCATCCCTCCCTCATTTGTGATCACTTCTTACTCATCCCTCATTACCCCTAATCACTCTCTCATCATTCCTCATTGTCCCTAATCACTCCCTCATTGACCCTCACTCTCCCTAGTCATCTCTAATCACTCCCTTATCATCCATAATCACTCCTCCATTGACCTACACTATCCCTCATCATTATAATCACTCACTTCCCATCCTTCATCACTCATTTATTGACCCTCACCATCCCTCATCATCTTTAATCACTCCCTCATCATCCATAATAACTTCTTCATTGGATCTCATCGTCCCTCATCATTCCTAATCACTCTCTCATCATCCCTAAGCATTGCTTCATCATCCCTAATCACTCCATCCTCATCCTTCATCATCCCTAATCACTCTATTATTGAACATAACCATTCCTCATCATTTATAATAACTCCCTTATCATCCCTAATCACTCCCTCATTGACCCTCACCATCACTCCTAGAATGAACAAAAGGTGACCTAGAGGAAAATTAAGACATGACATAAATGACCAAGGTATAAAACACATTAAGTGACCTTAGACATGACCAAGTGAATATTTATGACATATCAAGACCCTATAAGAAGTTTAAATATATAGGAGGTTGACTTATTTGACTAGGGGTCAAATTAGTCAACACCCCCCATGGGCACTAGACCCTTAACGAGTATTTATTACTTATTAACCATTATTTTTTAAAAAGGGGCATTAGAAAAGGTGGAATTTTTTAGGGTTCTGATGATTTATAAGGAGAATATGAAGATTAAAATCATTATTAGGTTCATTGTTATTTTTCTCTAGAGTTTGGTGAGCTTGCATGTTCATCCACTATTATTCAAGGAGTAAAATCCCTTGCGATCCCTACTTTCGATGTAGAGAAGACTTTGGACCCTAGTTGGAAAAGATATTTTGGTGAGATGATTTATCCTTAATCCCTAGTAGTTATATTTATAGGTGCTAAAGGGAATACATATTAGAAGATTTTCAAATCGAATAATAAATTTGTGAGATTGAATTTATCATTAATCTTCTTGTGCTAGCCGCTCCAATTGTGGAAAGGGAAGTATGGTTTTTTAGAGGTAGATTATTGGTATTTTCAATAATCCTTTCATTATATTTTATAGACTAAACATTCTAAGGTTGGCCAGACATATCAATTTGGATAGATTTGGGTGTTTTTACTCAAACCTCATTTCAAGCTATCTCTCATCTTTGGGGTTTCAAATGCAAATAAGAAGGGGGCGTTAGTTATTTTAGAAGACATTGGGTCTTTTTTAGTTGTTGCAATAGTCTGTATAGGTCAACAAGGAATCATATCAATATTGATTGATTTTTATGAAGTCTATCAAGAGTTTGAGGTCAAAAATTTATTCTTTGAGTTATGTTTATATATAAAATACTCTTATTAGCAATACAATTCATGCATAAAAAGTGTTTGTTAAAATGTCTATGACTTGTTTCATGCATGCCATATATTTATAAATATGCCCTTAATCAATAATATAGTTGCAGCTTTTCTAAGTGATTGAAATCAGAATCCCTTCATATTAGACTATATGCAAACTATTTCATAAAATGCCTACAAGTTAAAAGTCAAGAATTTTGCAAGTTTGGAACAATATCTCTTGATTGGGGATATTTCATTATTGATATTTTTGAAGCAAGTGAGGAGTTTTAGACTTCCAAACATGTAAAAAAAATCCCCATTCTATCCAAGCTCCACTTCCAATCAAAGTAGATAAAAAAATTGGTGTTAAACCATATGAAAGTGAGGTGAATGTGGATAAACTTTATCTTTGGTTATCCCAATTAGAGGTACATTTTAATTTGCATCAAATAAGTGAAAAATAAGAAATTTATTTTTTAATATTGAAGCTAGCTAGTCATGCTCTAACTTTGTTTAATATTTATTTCAATTCCATGGCTATTAATAAGCTACCACAAATTATTGAATGGGATAAATTTAATAATTTTATTAAGAAGCAATTTTATCCTATTTATTATGAAGAGGAAATATCTATTGATTGGAATTTTTTGAGGCAACAAAAAGGATAAGGTGTGCATGTATATAAAATTAAGTTTTGAAAGAAGCGTGTTCAAATGGGAAAATATAAATTCAATCATGACATCCTGATAAAGTATGTTGAAGTGCTTCATAGTCAATTAAGCAGGCCCTTTTTACTTTCCAAAATCAAAGGACATAGATGGGGTTTTTTCTCAGGCCCACTATTTTGATATGGATGAGACTAAGGGTTCATCTTCCTCTTCAAAGTCTTTTAATGTTTCGAAGAATAAACCGGGGCCAATGCTAATTATAATATTTCCAAGAAGGATACTAAAAAACATTGTGGGCATTGTGATGTTGACATTAATTTTGAGGATAATTGATGGAAGTTGCATCTATTTAATGTTACAAAAAAAAGAAAAAAAGGGCCATGACATCACTTAAAGAAGAAGTGTTTGATTGCATATTAGATGTGGATGAGAATTTGTATTCTACCTCCATTTAGAAAAGGATATGTTAGGGTAGTAATGATGCTAAAAACAAAGATGAACCTTCAAAACTTTTCCATATCAAAGTTCAAATTAAGAAGGTAAAAATTGATGCTCTTTTTGATTTTTTCTCTCAAGTAAATATGATTAGCAAAGAGTAGGTAGATACACATGGGTTGGAAATGTATGATCATCCTAATATTTATGCTCTATTATGGGTGAAACAAGGATTAGAGATAAGGGTTTCCAAACAATGCAAAGTCAAGTTTAAAAATGTTGCACCTATTGATATTTGTGGTATAGTCTTTGGCAGCCCTTTTTTGTATGTTAGAGATGATATTTTCATGAGGATATATAATCAATACCATTTGGTTACGGATGGGAAAATCTACACCATCAAATCCTATGAATGAAAATCTAATATCTCTTTGGTAAGTGCCACTCAAGATAACCATTTTCCTAATGCTTATGGGAAGTTTTCTTTTCTCATTTTGAAAGATAATAAATAATGGATTAGTGGAATGAAAGGATAATCATATCAAGTATAATAAACAAGAGCCTGAGATGAAATTACTATTAGGTTTTCCTCTTCCCAACATGGGTGTTCATCAACAAACATTGAAGTAAGGAAATGAGCCACACAAAGGTGGACTTAGAAGTTCACAAGGATAATAATTTCATTTAGCATATACACCTCCAAGTACAAGAGAATTTAAATAAGTGGGGAAATAAATTTACTCATTGTTTGAGTTCCTAAGATTTTAAGGACTTAAAAGCATCAAATTGGGTAGGCAGATCCAAATATGGATCTAGTTTAGTAGACATATTGTCTAGTTCATTTCTAGTATACTCAATTATGTAATATATTTCTATAAAACAATATGTAAGACACTTATTCAAGCTTGTTCATGTAAATAAAACTATTCAATTAATTTGTAGTGGCATAAGTAGTGTTGGGATGGTCCATAAATTATTGTATCGATGAAGTCAACAACTTGTAACATTTGAATCTAAGGGTTTTGTCAAAGATGATGAAATTGCTTATAAGTGAAAGTAGAAGTGGTGTAAATTATGGAATTTTTAGGTGGAGATTATGTAGTCACCAATATCTATAGGTGGAGGTTGTGGAATCACCTCTGCAATTTTTTAATCATCGATATTGCATAAAAAATGAAGTTTTTGCACCAAACAAAACATGAGCATAATAGAGGTTACAAATGCTTCCTCTTCTTGGTGATGGTTCATTTGAAGACTTTGGTCGGTTAAAATTTGGAATGGAATTTATAGTCTCTGTTGAAGACAAAGATCATTAGAGAAGTCAGTGAGAAATCTTGGAGTTGGATTAACATTGTATATTTTAAGATTGAGTCATTGTTCTTGTTGTCTCATTATATCCTAACTATGAATGGTTGTTCTAGTTGTGTTGGATCAATGTGAAGTTTCTAAGTAGTGAAAAGCATTTTTGTTTACCACATTTATCTAATGTAACAAGGAACGCTCTGTCTATAAAGGCCATGTTTGGCAGTAACCTATATAAATGTTGAATTGCATAGTGGAAGGGGAGAGCAATTGCCTTACCCACTAGAGTTTTTCCCACACCATGTTTCTCTAGGTGAAATAATATGTTCATATTGTGTTTTATATTATCTTATGCTTCCTTATTATGTTCAGTATGCTATACATTTTATTTACAACACATGTTTATCTCTAGTTTTAGTAGTCTAGAACAATCATCTATAACCATATGTTGAGATACAAGTATATGATTCTTGTTGTTGAAACTTAATGCAAAATATCCACCTAGTTTACGAATCACATAATCAACCCATACTCAAAGGATTTCAGAGGGTAACTTGGGTCACATGCCTACATGTGTATTCATTCGTTTCTTTTTCGATTTCAAATACTTCAATTATTAATTTATATTTTATATCATACATAGACACTAATTTTTTCATGTTTCATTGTAAGAGAAAGCTCACTACTCTAAATATACCCGAGCATGCCAAATGTGGTTACATTCAAGTAACAAATTTCTAATTTTATCTATTTAAACGCGCATTTTTAATACTAGACTAAAATGGGACATTTTTAGACAAATAAATTTGGTATTAGACACTTGAAAATGTCATTTTTGACCAATCTGTAGCATACATTACTTAAGCGTACACATATGACTCTTCCTCGTATTATCTCCTAACTATTCACTTACCTATGGGTTTGGCCTTCTCAATTCATTATCATTCATATATAGGATCTCCCTAGTCCGTGCCTAAATAATTCATTACCCAAAACATATTTTATTCTAATCCCATACCACTATTTTTATCTTAGATGTCTCTTGAAACTTTCACACTAATCTAGTTATGTACCCTTTAACAAAAGTTTTTGAAATTGCCCACATGTTTTACATGTCAGTTATAGAGGAAAATTATCTAAAGAGTTTCCTAGGTATACACATCAAGGCTAAGCCTATATCTATCTAACACTTATCTAGAAAGCATCTAACACTACACTTGCAAATTGAGGAATACATTTGTACATCCTTCAAGCACCACCCTAAAGCATCCAAATCTAAAAAATCCTCAAATGAACAACCACCAAGCCAAGGCAAAATGTTATTGCATGTCAAAATCTTAGGTTTTCAAGTATTGAAAGCTACACATGATTGCATACACTTTGGCATATCACTATTGAACACACACACAATTTGGTGGGAGAACTACATGCAATTTGAGACATTTTTGGAGTATTAGAATGTAGGAAATGTTCAGCCACTCAGTGGGAGGTGGTTGTGGCTATCAACCCATCTTGTCTAACCCCATTTTAATAAACAAAGCAAGTGTCAAAAATGGAGCTAGGCTTTCAAGGTGAAGGAGAATAAATTTTATTCTATAGACATGATTGAGCTTATGAAATTGCATAGGAACCATCTTAGCAAGAAGGTGTAGAAAACCTAGGGTGGAACATACAAGTAGAGACATAGACGAAATTTTTAGTAGAAAACAAATGAATTCAATCACTATAGACATTAATCCATTATCAGGTTTATCCAAATATATTTTTATAATCATCCTCTTGATCCAAATAATCACAAAGATATTTTAAAATATTTCTGACAAATATACAATATCACAAACTAATATAAAACATAAAAAAACTAACCTATCCTCTTGATATCTCTCTCTCACATATATATAATGTAATAAATCAATCTTACTTTAAATATTATATTTACATTTACATAATTTAAACATATCTTATATAATCTAAATCATTCAAAAGTTTTAATCTATTTATATGACAAAATCCAAAATAAGATTTATGAACTAGTTAACTTAAATAATCTTAATGAAGAAAACAGGGTGTGCACCAACATCTATGCCATTGTAAATTGAAACCCCTCTATCAAAGAATCTTAAAATAAAAGAGTTTGGTATTTTTAAGAAAAGAATCGTATCCACAATTTTTCTTGTCTCCTTTGAAAATTGGACTCCTTAGCCTCTTTTGCAAAATCATTTAATATATATATATATATATACTAACTTACCTTCCTTTATGAGAGTTTGAAGATCTCATGCATGATGTTATGTTCTATAAATAAAAGTTGCCACCCAAATTTTTTGGTGGAGGGATTGACATTGGAATTATAATATATTATTTAAAAAGTAAATGTTTGATTTGTTAGAATTATTAATTCTTTTTCTTCAATTTTTTAAAAGTTTGATGGTTAATAGGGTTTGAACTCTTCAGTTATGTTTTGATTCTTTTTCTTAAATCACATTTAAGAGTAAATTGGCTAACATTTGGTCATGTTTTTTTCTACCAAGACCTTAATTTACGGAAACAACTATATATATTCATATATCAATTTTTTTACTATCCCATATTCCTTTCTATAATAACTCGGAGAATTTCAAGCACCTCTTCTAGACTTTTCGATTCCCTTATCTTTATAGTGCTTGGAATTAGATTTAGTCTCTTTTTTCTCCTTTTCATCTTGATCTTATCACTTGACAAATATATCTCAAAAAAGATTATACTAAATGACTTACCTAAATATCTTTCATTTGGAATTTTTTCAGAGCTTATATTCTTTTTAACTCTAAAAATTTATAAATTTGTCTATTTTGTAGAAATGAAATTATCTTAGCCATATTATCTCAGTGAAAAAATTTATGTGCTGAAGATTATGTATCTTCATATCTAGGCACAATCAAAGAAGATTGCTCTTGAATTTCAACACTTAGAATATTTTCTCAATTACTAGAGGATTGCACCATGAGTCGCATCTCGCTTGAGCTCCCAACCAACAACTCCCCTCTGTCGATTCCTTAGTGTTAGCGCAATCGTTCTCATAGTTGCTTGTGTTGAGTTGGTTTGTCTCTTCTCCCCTCTTCATAAAAATGATGGAGTTCCTCAATATCTCTTAAAAAAATTTCTATTGTTATTATGCCTTCTCAGCGAACTTTTTTGATAACAGATGTGGCAAGAACTCCTTCACCTGGAGTGTTTGTTACTCTATTTCTTATAAATAGACAACACAAGGGGAGGCCCCTAATCCCATCAATGGAACCCTCTATGAAGGGATTTTCCAATGAAAAAAGATATACATCCTCTCCTTGAGGTTGCAGTGACATGTGCTTAATTGTCCTTTCTTTAGATCTATAGTTTTATGTTGTTGTGCCCATTAACCTTGAACTTTGATTTGATTTTGATGCATCATTTTGATGGATTATGAATACTTATTTATTGTTAACCATCTTATAAGCTTATGTTTTTAATGTTTGAATTAATGAAAGTATTGTGTCATATTGTATATTTGATGGAAAGTGATTTGACATATGAAAATTGGGATAGGGGAAAGGTCCTAGTCGCTGCACACCCTAAATTTGGACAGCGAATGAAGGTGCCATAACATTACATTAGATTTCGAAATTTTTACCCATTTTAATATGTCATCTTAACTACTTATAACTAAGGTTTCAACGTCTAACACTTTATACATTTTACGATATAATCGATTTTATCATGAAAGGTCATAAAATGCATTTTTTAAAACTATGACCAAAACTTAACCTTTGAAGTACCAATAGCTGTGTATTAGAGTATCAATAGTTGAGTCTTTTGTAAAGATGTGATTGGTTACTTTTAATTTTACAGAATAAATATTGAATAAGTATTAGATATTACATGTTCAGCCTATGTGCACTTTAATATTTATACACACCAATATATTTCATCCATAGAACACATGTTAACAAAAGTCTTGTTCAACAATTGAAACATGCACAGCGATTGGGACCTTTCCCCTATTTAGAAACTGATTTTACATATGAAAACTAGTATGTTACAAATCTCTGACTTATTTAAGAGCGATGAAAGGGATGAAACACAGCATTTGTAGTATATGTTGAGCTTCATCACAGAAACCTAACACGACATTACAATTTAATTCTGTTAGAATTTACAGTCGTATTGGCAATTTGGAAGAATCACAGGGAACTTGAAATCTGGCGTGATGAGGAAAGTATCTCTGAGATGAACCTCATACGAGGCTGCGCTCGATCATCAAAATCTTCATAATCTCCATTGAATTTGATTATAGTTGCAGTGCTTTTTAATTCCAACAGCGCCTTAGCAACTTCCATATCATTCTCCGTAGCATTAGCGTGTAGTTGGGAACGAAGCAAACCGCGAGCAACCCTGAACCATAATAAATAAATAAATGAGATACGATTCGATAATAAACTTGATGAAAGAATCGACGTCTTCAGAATAAACACAGTTAGGGTTTGAAAAATATACCTGTCGGTATGAAGCTGTACAGTGAAATTACGACCTTGAAGTTGGCACTCCATTCTGATTATCTATCTGTTAATTAACAGCCCCTGAAACGAAATCTGTAAGTGATTATGAAAATAAAGCAGGGCAACCTGTTTTTAAATATGCGTCCCACTGATACGCGCTTTCATATTCACCGCCTCTTCTAAAATTAGATCGCCGTTTAGACTATTACTTG
This sequence comes from Torreya grandis, assembly GCA_037957365.1. NCBI lineage: Eukaryota > Viridiplantae > Streptophyta > Pinopsida > Cupressales > Taxaceae > Torreya > Torreya grandis. The sequence continues at coordinate 1,270,175 of JARHVA010000116.1, read as the reverse complement.
CAACCCAATTAACAAGTAGCTTTTTTCCAAGCCATGCACTTTCTTTTTTCTTTTTTCTTTTTTCTTTTGGAGTTTTATGATTTTCAAGAAGTCCATCTGTTGCATTTTTCTTGTCTTCAACTTACTCATAATCTGCGGATATAGAATGTTGGAGGGGATTAACCTCTGGCTATTTTGGAGGGCACATTAATTTATTATATTTGTATTTCGAGACTAAAAATAAAATGTAGTGCTGGACTTTGACATTTAACATGGCTAGTTGAAAAAAAATTAGGTGATGACATAGAAAATTGTATGACTAAATATAACGTACACATCAAAATTAATGGGGATCTTCATGGGTAGAGCTCGAACACATGTTTAGACTAAATCATATTCAAGACCTTTATTGCGTTGCCGAATTTTGGAGACCCATTTGTAATAATTGGGTCTCCTCCTCACACCCCTATAAACATAGAACTTCAAACTCTTCTCTGCACTTCCTCACATCTTCACCACCAACCTAGGCTTCTTATTTATTGAATATAGTATTGAGACTCCACTTGTTGCTCATGGGTGGAATGTGTTCTAAATGTCAACATCGTTTCACTAAAATTCGTCCAGTAAATCCTTTTAGATGTGCATGATATATTGTTAGAAATGGATGAGGGGAGAATGGAGTTGATGATGAGCCTTATAGAGGGTTTAACTCCCTGTGGGTACCAAAAAATAAACATTTAAAGATTGGGAAACATTGTACTAGTAGTTTCTCCAAAGGTGGAAGTTAAGTTAGAAGAGATGTGATTTTCTATTTTGGTAAAGTGGGGTTTTGTAAAGTGAAAGAGTGTAAATCGGTACTCATACCTCACTTGAAACTCGTCACTGTTGACTTTATATAACCCTTTGGGTATGAAATGTTAACAAACAATAATATGATAGTTCTGATGGAAAATGAGGTGGTGTGTCCCTTCATACAACATGACAATGAGTTGTGCTAGGAGGAGATGTTCCATTTCATGGTCAGCTTGAGTAATGATAAAGTGATGGGGAAGGGAAAGGCCCTACATAACATGAAATAAATCAATGAAAGTTTTCAAGGTGAGCTAGGATATGATGGAGAGTCACAATGACAAGGTATTTTAGGGATGGGCTTGAAAAAGCCCAAACATATACACATGCAAAATTTAATGGCATGTCACATCCATAAATGCAATTTGGAGCTTCCACTAAACTATTTCAGTTACTAAATACATGTTGAAACAAGTGTCATCTCAATGAAAACCGGTGTCAAATATCTAACGGCTCCTTTAAAAACTTAGAAAATGCATCACGTGTCAATTTAGATGAGTCTAAAACTAATGAGCCAAAAAAATTGAGCATTTTAACTCTATAAAATCAAATTAAATGACTCGAAAATTAATTAGATGTAAAATAGAAAGGCTTCCTCAATGAAAGATGCCTTCCATATAATCTAATCTATTGATGCAAGATGTCATATGAAAATAAATATGGATACAAATATTTTCAAGTTTTTTCCATTCTCATTCTTAATCTCAACATGGTGCATATCTATTTATAACTTTTTATGCGATTACTTTTGGTTGCAGATATTTGGTATTTTGTGATTTGTTGTGATTTTTGTAGACTTGGGCCTAGTTGCTATTGTCTAAGGCTTATCAATGTCTAATTTAACTTTTGTCTAGCCTTTGCTCGAGGTGTTCTTTATACCTCATGCCTTTTTTATCAAGAATGTTTATATATTTTTAAATCTTTATAAATATAATTTTAAGTTTTTAATCAAAAAAATAAATTTTGTTTATATATAATTTGCTAAAGAACATCATATTGCATTTCCTTAAGTAGTCAATTGTGGCAGATATCAATTGATATCATATGTTACAATATTTGACAAGTATGGAAAATCCAATTATAACATGAGTGAATTGACACTAAAAATGCTTTCGAAAAGTTTATAGAAAGCTAACAAGTATTTATTATAAAAATATAGATTATTGCGACAAATGCCTTGTTAATAGATATTTTCTACAATTTTCCTATCTTCCATCCTCAAAACCCAAAAAGTATAAGGAACAAAACCCACATCTCAATTGGAAGACTAGCAAACATGATTGCTAGTCACCTCACACCCAGGTCACTTGAGATCACCTTGCTAACAATGTTGAATGGTTCCTTAATATTTGTTAAAAGTGGGAAAGATTGATGAAGAGGTGTAAAGCACGTTATGTGTGTACACATGTAGTGCATAAGTATGGGAAGCTCAAAATCTATACAAATGCCTTGCATTGCATGCCATGCCAAGAGAAAGTCTCAGTTGCGATCAATTCATTGTCACAACTCTCACAAAGATTTGAGCTAAATGTATAGCTTTGTTGGGCGAGATTTGTTGACCCTTTAAGTGCTCTCCATTATTTTCAATGACTTGATTTACTTTTGCTTAGCATGTTTCCCATGCATACTATAAAATTTAGAGATTCGATACAGATCTCTCCTTGTTACACATGTGTGGAGATGTAAATTTTGGGCATTTATTAGTTTTTTGTTTTAAAATTTCTTGGTTCAATAATAAAAATATTGATTTTATTTTGTATGGAATTTTTATAAATGTTGATAGTCAAGTTTCTGATATGCAAAAGGATCAAGCTAATAAGTATACCATAACCATTAATGCGACGAAC